>NDGM011149835.1:0-11307 GCA_002564305.1 Octomys mimax | reverse complement strand
CATCTTGTCCTCTGAATAACTACTATGAAGACAACAATATGCAATGCATTAATTATTGTAACAGTTTTAACCTGTTTTGAAACTGTTTCATTGCTGTTTTATCTTTGTTTCTCATTCAAATAAATAAAAAAAAATAAAATCTTTCACTCTAGGATCATTAGCAAGAAACCCAGAATTTGGTACCTCAAATTGATCCTTAATCTAAGTAAACATTCCTCTAAATCATTTCAAATACTAATTTGTATGAAATTAAAGGAATGAAAACAAAACTACCAAAGTAAAACTTACTTTGTTAAATGTAAAAAATATAATCATCCTAGTGAAACTATGTAAAACATTGTATATAAAATATATGACTGTAAAAAATGACATACCTATAGAGATATCAGTGTAATAATCAACATTACACTTCTATTTCCAAGATTATATCTCAAAAAATATTAAGCCTGAATAATACGTTTGACACAGTTAAATTTCTAATTGATTGCATATTTTTGAATTTTAATATAATCAAAATAGAATTGGTAGTATA
This sequence comes from Octomys mimax, assembly GCA_002564305.1. Classification (NCBI taxonomy): domain Eukaryota; kingdom Metazoa; phylum Chordata; class Mammalia; order Rodentia; family Octodontidae; genus Octomys; species Octomys mimax. The sequence goes on along the minus strand of NDGM011149835.1, from coordinate 10,775 downwards.
GGGATATATTCACAGTTACTAAGGAGGCAAGAGGATTTGTGGAGCCCCAGAAATTGAAATCATCCTGGACAACACACCAAGACCTCCATTCGAAAACATCTTCATCTCATAGTTCCATCTCTTTTACTTTGAAGGTCCATGTGACTCTGCAAAAGATTCTCCTGACCTCTGACCTCTGACCTCTGATCTTTGACCTCTGACCTGCATAGGGAGAGCTCCATAGAGAGAATATTAGAAAACACAAACAAAATTGACTAAAACAGCCATAATTATAAAAAAAATCAATACATTTAGAAAATTAAAAAGGTGAAATCACAAGGACTACCACCAAAATCCAGGGGATTTTAATTAATTACATTGACAACCTTTTCTCTAATAAGTTAAAGAATCTAGAATAGATATCTAGATGCATATGAATTATGAAAACTAAATCCACAAGATACAAAGCTTTGCAGAGTCCAATAACAAGCAATGCAAGTTAAACATTACTGAAAACTACTGAGAAGTCCATGATCTGATGGATTTATTGCTAAATTGAATAAGAAGTTTAGGAAAGATGTAATGCTATTATACTTTAAGCTAATCAATATAATTGGAAAGAAAGAAGTATTGCCAAATTTATTGCTGGAAGATGACTTTGCCCTGATACAAAAATCAGACATGACTTAAAAGTTAAAAAGAAAAACTACATGGAAGTCTCTTTAAGGCACATAGATATAAATATTTTCAACAGGCTAATGGCAAACAAGATTTGGCATGGTGGTGCACGCCTGTAATACCAGTGCTGGGAAACTGTTTAAAAAAAGGAGGATCGTTATGAGTCTGAGTGGCACATTGAGACTTTGAACTAAACAGAAAAAATAATAAAGATAATGGCAAACAAAGTGTAAGAAATCACTAAAAAGATTATGTATCATGACCAAGTTAACTTCATCCACAGAATGCAAGGATAGTTCAACATATAATAATCAATAAATATAAGAAAACACAATCACTTCAATAGAGATAGCAGAGCTTTTGTCAAAATCCAATATGTATTTATGATAAAAACCCTGAAGAAAATATTCATGGAAGGTATTTATCTAAACTTAATAAGGGCTCTTTGTGGCAAATGGAAAGAAACTGAAAGCATTTCTTCTAACATGAGGAACAAGAGAAGACTGTCCAATCTCACTGCTTTATTAAACAGTATTAAAAACTTCAGTCAGTATTGAACTATATTGGCTTATTTTGCTGAATTCACACACCTACACCATTTGAATGGCAGTAGAACACCCATCTCTGACAAACAAAACAAAAAAGAGGGATATAAATGAAGGGCCATTTTGTAGTGAAAAAATATATATGTATCTGTAAATACAAAATAGGATAAATACACAGCTAATTTCTCTTAATTCAATGAGAAGGAAGATTTGTACTAATAGTGTTTAGATAAGATATCTTGTCTGCATTTTGTACTCTGAATAACTACTATGAGGACAATATGCAATGTATTAATTATTTTAACTGTCCTACTAACATGTTTTGGAACTGTCCCATTGCTGTTTCTTTCTCATTAAAATTAATTTTAAAAGACTTTTTTAAAAAGTAAAAAAAAAACCTTTAGTCAGCATTGTCACACAATAAAAAGAAACAAAAAGAATATGTACCGGAAAAGCAGACGATCTATGCTATTTATCAAACGACATTTGCTTGTACATAGGAGACCAAAAATTTCTAGCAAAACCTTCTAGAACTAATAACAAATTCAGCAAAGTATCAGGAAACAAAGCCAATACATTAAAATTGATAGTGTACCTGTAGATCAATGATGAAAACAGTGAGAAACAAATCAAGCAAAGAATACTTCTCACAGTAGCTTCAAAAAATTAAGTACTCTAGGTGATAGCTTAACCCAGGAAGTGAAACACCTCTACAAATACAATAATGTTCTATAAGTGTACTATATAAAAGAGGACATTAGAAAATGGAAAAGCACCTCCTCTTCCTGTATAGGCAGACTAATACCATCAAAATGGCCATCTTGTCAAAATGATTTCTAAAATTGCATGCCATTCAAATCAAAATCAACAGCATCCTTCACTTCTACAGAAATCACTATGGAAATTGCTCAAAGAAACTAAAATTAGAAATCCTACTTGATCCAACAATTCCTCGTCTAGATATCTTTCCAAAAGAGATAAAGCCATCATATTGCAGTGATTCATATATGCCCATGTTCATAGCAGTACAAATCATAATCACTAAATCTTGGAAGTGGCCTCTACCTCCATCAAGAAATGAATGAATAGACAAAGTGTGATATATACACAATAGAGTACTACTCAGACATAAAGATAAATTTGAGTCATTTGAATAAAAAATGATGTTGCTTGAAACCATAATGCTTAATGAAATAAATCAAACAAAAAGCTTAAATAACGCATGGCTTTCTTATGTGAGAAACAATATATGAGTTATTCAAAAAACAACATAAAAGATAATAGAAAATAGAGAAAGGGGAAGGCAAGGAAAGGCTAAATGAAAAATAATTTAAACATGAGTCAAATATACAAAACCCTAAGATGAATGTATTTATTAAGCATCACAAAGGTGTTCTAATAAATTCTAAGAAACAAACAAATAGATGCAATATGTAAAAATTAATTTATTCAATATAAAATAGAATGGTAATATGGAATAGAAAATTGAACTAATTTGAATTCTGCTTCTTTGTGTTTTAAATCATTATGGTATCACAGTTTACATCAAATTATCATTTAAATACAAAATATAGTACTACATTAATTTGAAATATGGGCTGTGCAATGTGTAAACTTGAAAATTTTAACATCATTCTTATAATAATATATGCAGTTGACTGTATATAAATATACAACTGGAAATGCTCTAAAGTAATTTTGTAGTAGAAAATAATATTCATCAAGGGATTAGCAATAAGAATTTCCCATTCAGAAATATATTCAGTGTTGGATCCAGTACACAAACCAAAGTCTACTTCACACTGGAGGTTACAAAGAACAAAGCAAAATAAAGGATATTTATATAAGAATAAGATACAATGTAAGAAATAGTTCAAAGTTATAGGAATGAAAGGATCATTGAGAGGTCATTGTATAAGGTGAGCATGGAAAAATCACATGGAAATGGAGATTGAAAATATCTGTCTACATTATCAGCAATCATCACAGCACTTGATGAGTTAAAAGAGTAGATCTGTGTTTCTAAGAAACCATTCAGGGGAGCAAAATAAATTGGAACAGATAGACTAGAAATAAAAGGCACGCGACTAGCCTTTTATAATGGACTAACCAAGACAGAGATGAGGGCTATGTGCCACAGCAATGAGAGAGAGAGGCGATGGGAAGAGCTCTTAGCAAGATAGGACATGACAGAGGATAGATTTAATCTCTTATTCCATATAAATATTTATGATTATGCTTCCTATTCACTCGATGACCTTGTCAAGGAATATGAAAACATTAAAAAGGGACAGTTTGGCTTCTCTTCAAAAGCTGATCAACATGGTGATATTTTCTATGTACTATGTCAGTGTGGAAAAGAAGAGCCTGTATGTGGCTTTTAACAAAACTAAAAATATTTTAATAAAACAAATATAATTAATATTTCTTATAAAACTAAGTTCATTCTTTAAGGTTTATACCTCTTCTATCTTTATGTCATTTACCAGTTTAATTTGATTTATCACTTTTTACCTATATTTCTTAACTCATTCTTACAATATTCCTGTTGGCTTTCTAGAAAACTATGTATTTTTATTCTGCCATTTGTTTATTATTTCTCTTTTTCTGCAGTGGAATCATCATCCTTTGCTATTACTTTGCATACTAGAAGCATATTGTTGAAAATCTTCTCTTCTTTATCTACATTTTCTCTGGGCTAACACCGCAATCTCCCAGAGTTTAAACATCCTTGTATGTGAATTGTTACTTAACTATTTCTAACTTTGACATCTGTGTTGAAGTCCAATTTCCTATTTGCTGCATCTTCTTACAAGCCCAAAAAGTCATTATCAAAATAACTAGCATTATAGTCCTCATGATTTCTTTTGGAGATGTTTCTTTATCCTACATATTGAATCTGAAGAAATAAATGTACTAATTTTAAAATACACTCTTCTAAATACTAAAGTACATTATAAGTGCTTTTGTGTGAATATGCTGTCTATTAACTTATGCAAATTTTGCATATAGCATATAGTTATAGGATATTCTGACTAGCAGTTGACTTTAGTTAGCTGGTTGCTGAGCAAGCTTTGGAGACGAGCTGAGCAACTGAAAAGATGATGGTATTGCATTTTTATTTATCTATTTATTTATTTTTATACCGGGGATTGAACTCAGGATCTTGAGCTTCCCAAGTGCTTATTCTACTGAGCTATCTCCCTGGCCCCTACGTTTTTATTTTATCTTTTTTATCATTTATTTATTGTATTTCATTTAGGAAAGGGTCTATACGGTGTTCAGGGTCTCAATACTAGATTGCACTCATAGTGATTCTCCTCTTTACAGCCTCCCAAGTGCTGGGATTACAGCCATGTGCCACCAAGCCCAGTCTCAATCGTTGTCTCAGTGAGCCCCTTGGGCAAGGCCAGCACGGCTGGCCCGGGGATCAAATTCCTGGCCCCTATATCTGCCTAAGCAGGCACTTTAATCTGCTGAGCAATTTGGCCAGCCCTTATTTTATCTTTGCATTGCATTTTTTTTATACCACAAATTGAACTCAGGACCTTGCACTTGCTCAGCAGGGGTCTTATGCCACTGAGATATTTTTCTATATCTGAATTGCCTTTTTATAAATAGGTTTTGGATTATTTTTAAACTGCAGACAAGTTTTAATGATTTAGAAAAGAAATTATCAGATGTGTATATGAAAGAAAATAAGTTCCTTACCCAGTATGTGTTTGTGCACATATGTATTTATAAGTGTGTAAGAATAAAAACTTGAAATAAGAATTTCATCAAATCAGTAAAAAGCAGACTCATTTCCTAAGTGTACCATTTTTCAAGTGCATCGTTTTCCAGTGGCTACTGTAATGGATTACCACAAACTGGTTTACAACCATATGAATTTATTCTCTCAGACTTCTTGAGACCAGAAGTCTGAGGATTCCCTTGGCTAAAATCCACATGTGGGCAGGGCCCACACCAACTCAGGAGACTAGGAGGAAGCCTCCTCTCTGGCTACCTCAGCTTTCTGAAGCTTCTAACATTCTTTACCTGGTATCTACATCACTCCATTACCACCACCACCACCCCCGCACACACACAGTCACATTGCTTTTTTTTGTCCCATCTGTGGCAAATATTCCTTTGACTTCCTCTTATGAGAACATGAAACTGCATTTAGGCAGTACCCAGAGTATCAGGGGTAATTCCCTTTTTCAACAACTGTAACTTAAATATATTTGCAAAGGCTCTTTGTCCAAGTACAATGATGCTTACAGGCTGCAGGGATTAGAGATTGACCCTAGGAAGCAGGAAGAGCATTATTTAGCTTACTTCACATAGTGTCTCCAATATACCTCCCTGTCTTATACTTCGAACAACAAAACATTATTATGAGCCATTAGAGGTGAGACCAGAACATAACAGGGAGAAGAAGAGCAGAGCCTGAGCAAAACTAAATAAACTAAGTTAACAACAAGGTGAGATAAGCCTTTGGGAAATTTAGAGAGACAAAAGACAAAGAACGGATAGAACATACCAGCCAAGTAAAGCCTGGCGAGTAGCAACAAAGCCTCAGCGCCTGCCTTTCATGTCCTCTGTCCCAAAGAGCTGTAGAGAAGCCTTTAATGCAGTCATTTCCTGAGTGTTCTCATGCACTCCCTGTCTATGGTGGGTTTTCCTCTGTTATTTCTGCCTTTCCCCACCGTGTCCTCTGGCTTCCTTCTTTGCTCCCTCAAACACGAAGCCAGCTGGCAAGGGAGCTGGTTACTGCAGCATTATGTTTTCCAGCACTATCCAAACTGCTAATTAGTGCTCTAAGGGGAAGAAAGTGAAAATATGAAGAAAAAAATGTATAACTACCTGAATTTAAAATAAATAATTTAGGGCCAGCAAGAAGGCTCAGTGGACCTAGCACCTGCTTAGGCAAGCTTAGGCAAGTGCAGGGACTCTGGTTCCATCCCGGCACCACATGCCAAGAGGGCCCTGACACCAGGCATGCAAAGGTTGCCCCTGAGTCTGGGTGTAGTGGTGCCTGCCTGTAATTCTAGCACTGGAGAGGTTGAAAACAGGAGGATCACTATGAGTCCAAGCTGCGTAGTCAGGCCATGTACAAAATTAATTAATTAGTTAGTTAATTAATTAAGAAGATGAAATTGGATTGAGTTTTTTGTAGCTATTAAAGCAAGCTGGATATGGTGGTACACCGCTGTATTCCCAGACCTAGTTAGGCTGAAACAGGAAGATCATTGCAAGTTCAAGACCAGTCTGGGCTCCAAAGAGAGTCCAAGGCCAGCCTGAACTGTATAGCTAGACCCTGTCTCAAAAGAGATAAAATAAGAAGTAATACTATATTGGTAAACAAAGACTCATACAGAAAATTTTGCATGGTTGTAATGTATTTAAGAAATATTTTGATATAATTCTATGTGTGTGTTTTATACAGTCTTGCATAAATAATAAGTGTTTTTCATTGGTTAGTGAAAAAAAAGAATTTTAAAAATTCAGGCCCTATCTATGAGGAAGTCTCAGCATTACATGCTATGCTCATCAATTACTAGAGTTTATGATATAACCCCAAAATCTGAGTTTAAAAGGAGTAGAGAAAAAATTAAAGAAATGGACTTTTTATTTCATTTTGGACACCTAAAAGCCAGCAATGGCATAGCTTCATATTTACTGCACATAAAAAGATGACTAAATTACAAAATGACAAATTGTCTCGAGCCCATTGGATTTGAGGCCACAGTTGAGCAAAATAACACAAAATCTGGGGGAAAAAGTTTCATGCAGGGAAAAATAGAACCAGAGCATTTTTCTACCTGGGGAAGATGCCACCAGATGCTATAAAAGATGCTAAGATGCGTCAGAAACAAATTCCAATGATTCCCTAAAAGAGGAGCGAGAGCTACTGATTATAAAGCTCTTTGGGGTCAAAGATATTGATGAGCTTGCAAGCACTTAAAGCCTTTTTCTCTCCATAACTCTTGTCATCCTATCACAGAGAAGACATAAGAAAATCTTGTGGAAAAGAATTTTGATAGTGTAGAGAGACAATAAAAGACAGAATTATCAAAATTGTACTGAAACCCATATTATCTACTTCCCCAAGGAAGAAAAAAATTCCTTAGTTTGCTAGAAGAATAAGAAAAAAGTATAGTTTTGTGGCCAAAGCAGAAGAATATTTGATGGGAAGAAGAGCATGAGTCTAGACGATCTCAGCCCTGGGGCAGCTGCAGCAGCAGGAAAGCTGGCTTCAAACTCATAGGATCCTCCTGAGTGTTGAGATTACAGGTGTGCACCAACAAGCCCAGCTTCAAATCTTAAATACAAAAATAAAAATACAAATACAAAAGAAAAAAACTACAAGAGATAGAGGAAGAGAAAAGAAGGAAAAAAATCCGTGAATAAATATAAAACAATAAAGAAAATAGTAATTTATAATCTAACAGTATTAATAACAATTTTTTTGTACTTTAGAGAAGGGTCTACAGGGTGTTCAGGGTCTCACTACTAGATTGGACTCATAATGATTCGCCTGCTTTACAGCCTCCCAAGAGCTGGGATTACAGGTGCACGCCACCACGCCCAGTCTCAATTGCTGTTTCAGTGTGCCCTGGGGGCGAGGATGGCACAGAAGGCCTGGGGATCGAACCCCTGGCCCCTGTGCTTGCTTGCAGGTGCTTTAATCCACTGAGCTGTGTGGCTGGCCAACAACTTTAAATGTTTGTTTAAAATAGATTGTGAAATTGATTTAAAAATAAGCTATCTGATATTTATAGTAAACACCCTTTCAATATAAAAATATAGATCAAATTCAGTGGATGCATGGATAAAAAGTTAGGCCACACACATATTAACCAAGAGGATGCTAGATTAAATAAATTAATCTCAGAGAAGGTAGATTTTATAATAAGAAATGTCATCATAGAGAAAAACATTTCACAATGACAGATATATCAATTACTCCAGAAAGCTTAAAGCTCTTAATGTGTGTTCATATAATCATACAGCTTCAAAATTCATGAGTGAAAGTCTAATTGACAAAACCAAAAAAACTTGGAGACTTCAATGTGTATGAGTAAATGATACAACATACAGATACAAAATGCATAATCATATAGATTATCAATGAATCTGATTGGTTTTATGATTTTGGACACTCCAGGTGACTACAGAAGTATAGAGAGCCCTTTCTGGTCATTGTCTTTTTCTTGGAATTGTCTGTTTGTAATCCCATGGATAAATTCATGGAATGCCAGTGAGTTAATGCTAATCTACTATACCCAGTGCAATCCATGGGGAGGAAAAAGACACTAAGGCATGTTTGTAGTTATGGGGAGATAAGTGATCTTGAGTCCAGCCATGATGGTGGCTATCCAGAACAAAGGCCTTGACCCAAGGCTGTATTCACTCATGAAGAAAGGAGTGGCTTGGGGATTAGGGGCTGTGAGAATGGCAAGAAGTAGGTAAGTGCTGTGAGCTTCGGTAGGTCGGAGGCTTGCATTCATCTCTGCAATATGCAGAGAGAAGATATGCAGAAAAAATAATCCGCATTACAAAATGAGACAGTATCTAATGTTTCAGCTCTGAAGTATAATTTTTGAAGCACAGGAAGTCATACCCCCTACCTTGAGGCTTGATCCCAACCAATAACATGGAGCACTGGCACTTCATCGTTTCGACCCAGCACACTAGGGAGCAGCAGGTGAGGGTTCCAGAGAAACATGTGTGCTGTCTTCAAAGACTACCACCAGCACCTAGTCTAGACCAATATGTGTTGCTTAAAGCCAATTGAAAGGATTAAAGAAAAGCCCTAGTCAGCTCTGTCCATATCAATACATGGAAATGGGGTCTGCCTCAGCCAACATGGAGACCATTGCTCCTCTTTCAAGGAGAGGTGCCCTGGTGGTCCTCTACAGAGAAGAATACAATTTCTCCTAAAACATGGATAGGAACTTTACCAACACTCACCATGCTCCAGGCCATGAAAGAAAACCTGGTGTACTTGACATAATAACACAAATTTAAGTTCTTCAGCCATAAGAAAATTGCAGTACAAATACATAATGAATATATAGGTGAAAAAAACTTCAAGTTTTGTAAATTAAATCTCTCTAAAAACATATAATTCAAAAAGAACCTTTCAAAGGAAATAAGGAGTTTCCTTGGATTGAAAAGAAAAAAAAAATAAAATTCATGGAATATACTAAAAATGGGATATAAATAATCATTCATGGAATATAATGAAATGTTATACAGTTCTTTGAGAGAGGATAGTAGTATGAAATTTTTATGTTAGAAAGCAAGAAATGTCCCAAATCTATGTAGGAAAAATTTCAAAAATTCTACAGAATCCTAGACATAATGACTTTAATAGCTGGTAAAACATAATGTAAGTGTACAAAAACCAATACAAGCAATTAACAATTTGAACTGAGCCAGGCATGGTGGCACATGCCTACAACCCTAGCATTCTGGGAAGCTCAGGCAAGAGGATTATAAGTTCTAAGACAACCTGGGCAAATCAGTGACTTGTCCAGACATTGTCTCCGTTGTGGGGACTTAGCTCAGTGAAAAGGCCCTGCAATGAAGGAGTGAAGAAGGAATGAGAAAGGAGATGAGAAAAGGAATTAAGATGTATTATGTACATATACTAACTCACTGCAAGGAATGTAAACATTAGTGCTGTACCCATGTTCTAATAAATTTTAAAAACTTCTTAAAAACATATATTTGGAAATCTCAAAACTTTCCTGCTTGTAATTGTGTCAACATTTAGTGAAGTACTTCTAGCAACTATGTTATAAAAACTACCAGATGCTGGAGAATGCCATTAAAAGTATGTAAAATAAAGTAGTAACATATTGTATTCATTATATGGTTGAATAAATATTATTAAGATGTCAGCTCATGTAATAATTGATAAATGACACTATTAACATGAGATCATATTAAAAGGATTAAGATATAAACCAAAATTTGGGGGAAAATGTCTGCCTGTCACATACAGAATGAAAAGAAAGCCAACAAATTGAGGGAAAAGTCTTAAGCAATACTCAGACAAAGTTCTTCTATCTAGAATATACAAAGAACTAAAAAAAAAAAAAAAAAAATCAGGGCCCAAACTTCAAAGACCCAATCCAAAACTGAGCATTTGAGATGAATATACACTTCTCAGAGAAAGAAATAAAAGGGCAAATAAATATATGAAAAACTGTTCCACAGCACTGGTCATTTGAAAAATGTAAATTAAAACAACAATGAGATACTACCTCACTCCAGAAACAATGGCTGTCATAAAGAAATCAACTAATAACAAATGCTGGAGGAGCTGTGTGGAAAAAGAACTCTTCTCCACTGTTCGTGGGAGCGTAGACTGGTACAACCACTGTGGAAAGCAGTGTTGATATGCCTCAAAAATTTAGGATTAGAGGGCCCCACTCAAACCAGGTATCCCCCTTTGGTTATCTTTCCAAAAGAAAACATCTTGCCACAGTGATGTATGTGCACCTAAGTTTATAACAGCACAATTTGTCATAGCCAAATCTTGGAAGCAACCCAAATGCCCATCACCTGAGGAATGGA
>NDGM011149811.1:0-20771 GCA_002564305.1 Octomys mimax | reverse complement strand
CAGAAGCCAATTGGAAGGATTCCCACCCCGAACAACCATATACGCTGACACCCGCGAACCAAGAAGAAACATGTATTTCAAGCAGAAAAACGGCAGTATTTCTGAAATAGAATTGACAATAAATGAACAATGAAAATATTTTTAACAAGTAAACGAATATTCTTCAACATGGTGGCTTTGCTTGTGAAATGGGGGAAAAGGGCTCACTATAGTTTTAAATAATAGTAATATAATTTTAATAAGGTTGCATTTTTATTAGGTACATTTAAACACTTTCTGATCTTTCATATTATATGCAGCAGTTAAGCAGTTTTTGCAGAGCTTTGTAATCACCTCATTTAACATAAAGGATATCTTTTAGTTTAATTAAAGCATTCTTCTCTTTCAGTAATAGTCAATTGTTTTCAGTTCACCCATCATGTATAATTGTTTTCTTTGATCCATTCAAAACCTGGCTATTTTTTCATGGCTAATTAAGTCAACACTTGACCACTGCATTTAATGCTTAACTCAGTTGTATTTCTAATCCTGCGCGCCTGGGCTTCCGCACACAGCATGTCTTAGAAGGATCCCGCACATTATTAGGTTACAGCCGGCCTACAGCCACTTATCTGAAGTAGAGGCAAAGTGTGTATTTCTCGAATTCCAGCAGAGGGCAGTCAAGCAAGAATAATCATTTTTGTAAAAGGAGAAAATGATGATGATGTTTCCTGTTTTTTTTTTTTTTTTAATTAAATTAACTTCAGAGTATGTGTGTGTGTGTGAGTGTATATGTACGTTCAGGGCTGGGGGTGGGTGGAACAAATCTCTCCTCGCCGAGCCAACTCATTTCTCACTTAACCTCTCTCTCAGCTGAATAAGAGCCGCAGTGTGCGCATGATACGAGACAAGATATTTTCAAAACACTCTTAGTATTAAAACCAAAGCCATAAATTCTGTTATAACAACTGACATTTTCATCATATCTCACTTTGGCTTCTTTAATGTTTCATAGATTTTAAGAATAAGTTCATATCACTGAGGAAAGTAGTCAAACTTCTGAAGAACATGACTTCTTGCCAAGAAGTAGTTAAGCACATTTTAATTAAAAAGTAATAATATCAGCAAAAATAAGTTGGCTTTAATTTTTGTAAGAAAAATTTTGGAAGATCTTTTTCTCTATCCTTATTAAAGAGACAGAAGATGGATTTTCTCACCCCCAGAGTGTGTTATAACATGACTTTATAGCTCCTCCCTGTCAGTTCTCCACAATGTGCTCTTAATTATCTGCTCATCCATCCCATTTCAAAGAGTTCTTCCACTACCAACAATTGAAAGCTTTGAAGTAAAGATCACCTGGCTAGTGCTTTGGAAATTCAGTTCCTGTGTCCCTTACATGTAGTTTCGATAACTGCTTAACAACCAACTCTCCAGGAGAAAAGAGCTGTAATCGCAGTTCGTGCCAATTCCCATAGTGTAAACGTTCAGACCACAGTTGATTTCCAGCTACCTACCAGCCTGACGTCACTGAACGCAGAGTGGGGAAGAGACACATCGCGACGCGTCTTCAGCACATGTTTCCAGCCTGGAATTACGGAAATGTGAATCGCTTCATGGGCAAAGACTAAGAGCAAAACAGGAAGTGTTGGAAACGTTTAGAACCTTTTGTTTTTGTGTATTTTGTAAGGCAGTATAATTGAATTTTTGATAATAGTTATGTTCAACAAATGACTCGGAAGTTACTGACAGTTTAACAGTGATCTTGAAGGAAGTGAGGAGAAATGACTTCATCACACAAGGGACACCCCAGACCTTCTGGAGCTGACACGCAGGAGAAGCAAAACTGCGAGTCCACTGGCAGGGAAGAGTGAGAAGTAGTGTTGTTTTCGTTTAGGGCTTTCAGCCTTGATGTCAAAAGTTTTTTCAGCTCAAAAAACTATCACATTAATGAGCTGTATTCTTAACTTTCAAAGCAGTTAGTTTTTTTTTTTTCCTATTAGGCATATGTTTTTATATTTAATAATTTATGTGTTACTGCCATAGTTTGTTCTGCCATGTCTGTGAACATCTGTTATTATTTAACTTTTAAAAACCAATTCAACTTTTCAAATTTAAATAATAGTATTTAAAAATAAAACATAAAAATCATAGAGAGAAAATCATCAGCATTTTTTATAGATATTACCCCTACATATATAAATGATAAATACAAAATTTTAGTAATTTCTAGCTAGACACCACAGCTTATAAAACCTCATGTATTAAGCATGTTCTCTCTCTGTCTTTTTTTTTCGGAACCAGGGATTGAACTCAGGCCCTTGTGCTTGCCAAGGAAGCACTTATTCCACTGAGCCATCTCCCTGGCCCCATAAGCATGTTCTCTTTTTTGGCAAAAGATTCTACAGCAAGTTATAAGAAGGTGTCAAAAGTATATTACCACCTATTGATGCTTTCTCCTTGATACCATCAGAGAAATTGAAACCATTACAAATAGACCTTCCGGGGTTGCTGTGTAGTCAGGAGGGGAGTGGTTGCCTAGCAGGCACAAGGCCTCGTGTTCAATCCTCAGCCCCAAAAGATGAATTAGTAAATGAAATTTCTCACTTTGTGGTTCAATATTGCCGGCCTCTGTGTCTGTGTTCCTGTGCATGAAATTCTATAGAAGAAATCCAAAACGCATCTCACTTTCCACTGAGGGTACATATTCCTAGTTCTTAATAAAACAACCATTCCTAGGGGCCGGGGAGATGGATCAGTGGAATAAGCGCTCCCTGGCAAGCGCAAGGACCTGAGTTCAATCCCTGGTTCCACCAAAATCAATCAATCAATCAATCAATCAATCATTCCACCAGACATTTAGCTTAAAATTTTCAAAATACAACTTTTCTTAAGATTTCAGGCTTTATCAATTCCACCTCAAAGACAGGCGTTTTACTCTATGAATTTGAGCAAATTACATAATCGCAGCTAATCCTAAATTTCCCATTTAGTTATTTAGGAAGAATAAAAGCACTTATCACAGTAATTCACTGAAATGAAAAAGTGTTCTCAAATGCTAGATATTATTACTGCTCTGGTTGGAGTTATAATTACTAATAAACTTAGTTATATGGGTTTCCAGCCCACAGCAAGTTAGAAGCTCTAAATTGAAAACAGAGACTGCCTGAGATGAATATTCTTATGGCATAAAAAACAGTTAATTTTTATTTTCTGTAGTTCCAGAAAACAATAGAATCCTAGATAGTTTTGGAGTATTTGTTTGTTTGTTTGTTTTTTTAAATAAGAATGAATTAGAGATCCCATTCCACCCAGCTATTTCCCTCTTCGGTATTTTTCCAGAAAAATTGAAAACATCATACCAAAGTGATGTATTTGCAGTCTTGTTTATAGCAGTGCAAGTTGTCATAGCTAAACCCTGGAAACAACCCAAATGTCCATCAGATGTACAATGAATAAAAATAGATGTGGTACTCTTATATAATGGAGTACTACTCAGCTGTAAAGGAAGACAAACTCAAGGCTTTTAAGGTAAATGGATGCAGCTGAAGACCATGTTCTTAAAAGAAATGAGTCAGACCCACATGTGTAAGCCTTGCATTGCCTCCCTAGTGTAAGAACCTAAAAGACTAAATAAAATCTGAAAAGTACAATAGGTATTGTGAAAGGTGAAGAACCTGCTCAAAAGGAAAGAGTAACTAGGTAACTAGAGTGGGGACAGGAGAAAAGAAAGAAAGAAGATAATATATATAACATATATTACTTAGTTATTATATGTAATTATATATTATATTACTAGTTTCTATCGGCGTATGGAAAGGAACACTAAATGCTTCATTCTTTGGTCAATTTTCCATGCCTATATCTCCTAATCTGAATAATTACTTGAAGACAACAATATACATATATAACAACCATTGTCAATTTCCTATCATCTTGTTTTGAAATTATGTATTGTTCTTATTGGGTTTTTTTATTCTCTTTAAAATGAAAAACAAGTGAGAATGAGAGGGAGCTGTCCTGAGGTGCCACAGTAAAGACACCTGATACGTATTGGCCGATCTTGCCAATTCCTTTAAACATCAGATGGAACTTAAACTAAAGAGTTAAGGTTATCAAGGAAATTTTAACATATTTTCTGTTTTTAAACAAGAATGCAAAATAGTAACAAACAATTAGAAATGATACTGTTTTATTTTCACTAAACAAAATAATGTGAATGGCTAATTATATTTGTGGTGTTTTAAAAATCCAATCGATAAATTTTCAGAATGATTGTAGTAAAAACCTCATCACACTACCACCCTTCACAATACTCCTCTCTCTGACCACACTCATTCCATCATGCTTGCTGCTTTCTGAAGTAGTTCCAGAAGTTCTCTTTTGTGAGTGTCTTTAGTTGAGCTGTTATAGCTACTTCAATGTCCTGAATCCATTAAAAATGTTTATCTCCAATATCCATTTTGACTTTGGAAAACACATAGACCCAGTAAATAAGTGGATGTGGACATACTGCAATGTTTTTGCATTTCTACCTTTCCTTTGGATGTCATCTGGCAGCAGTGTTGTATTTTATCACACCTCACAAAGATACTCAACATAAAGAACTACCAGAACTGCTTCAGAAAGTGACAGGAGAAACGGGATGAATGTGTGCAAGGAGAGGAGGATTATTTTGATGGACTTTAATTGCAGTGTCTTTCATCATAGTACCTTTTCTAAAAATCTAGACATTTATTGTACATTAGATCATACTTCACATAATTTGATTATTTTGTTTCATAGGAAGAGGACAATGGAAAATATATATCAGGATTATCATGGCTGTTATAGTTGCAATTGTGGTTTTATAATTTGTATACAATTCTGTGTGATGAGTCCCAAGTGTTCTTAAAAGAATGTGTACTATTTTGCAGTCCATAAAATTGATTATAAAGTATAATTTTAAATTAAAGAAAACCAGCTTTTCAGAAACTTTGTAGTATGAGGTTCTGGGTAGAAAACGTGAAAGACTAAATGTGGTAGACTAAATGTATAGCATGTGGAAGGCCTTGCTTAAATCCTCACCATGTATAGTGACAGCAACAACAGCAATAGCAATAACTGCCTCCATAAATGTCAATAATCAAATTGTTAATTAGATCTTCAGAGTATAATTCAAATTCATATGCACATAAGGAACAAATTACTCTAGACTATTCAAAATGATGAACAAAGAAGCCTTAATGATAAGTTTTCTCTAAGTTTAGTAACATCTTACAAATTATATAGCTAAATTAAAAATAAATATTAACATAAATCTTACATATACATTAAGTATATTATATATTATATACATATACATGAGTATTTGTATTTCTTCTTGAATTGTGGTTCATTTTATTATCTTTTAATGTATCCATCAACCCATCTATCAACCCATCCATCCATCCATCCATCCATCCACCCATCCATATGTGTGCATTCTTCCATTCCCTCTAATCCTTCCTATCAGAGACCTATCAGAGATGTTTCAGAAACTCTCCCTAGAGCAGTGCATATTTTTACAAAAATTTACCTATCAAGCTATTTACAAGCCATCTAGGCATCTAAAGAATTCCTGCTCTATAATTTGTAGTATGTCTTGTTAGGACATTTAAAACAAATAAAATGGTTCTATTGTACTATCTAATTTGAAAGATTTTATATTCCTGACTTACTAGAATTCCACAATGATGTGCCTGAGTGTGATGAGTACCTCTCCCTTGTTTAATCAGAAAACTTAGCAATCAATTTTAATCTTTAGGATAACTACCTCAGCTCTGAAAAAATATGCTTGTGTAATTTATGTCAAAACTTCTTGTCCTCCATTTTTCTCTTCTTTTAAAAGTGGTTTCAAGTCTATGTCAAGATGCTTTTCTCGCCTTTTTCCCTTTCCCTCTCACTTCACTTTTTAGTTCTACTTTCTGGAAGATAGTTACAATTTCATTTTCCAAATTTAAAATTGATCTCTTTGCAAAGATTTTTCTTTTAAGTATACAAACCACTCTTTTCAAGTCTGTTTACTTACTTTTAAAAATACAAGCTAACTTTGTTTTATGGAAGTAATGTCATGTACAACCTTGAACATTCTAATGTTACATTTTTCTTGTTTCTAATCTATCTGAGTGGCCTCAGCTGTATTGATTTTCCAATACCTTTCTTTGTGACTGGAGGTTTCTTTCAGTAGCTAATGACCCTCACACATTCATATGTAAGGATTGCTTATGAGAATGCTAGAAATTTAGTAAAGCCTATCCATTGGTTGATACTAACTGTTACTTTTTTTAGTCTAGTTTCTGTTGCAATAACAGAATGCCACAGATTGAGTAATTTATTTTTAAATAAGAAATCTATTTCTTGCAGTTCTGGAGGCCAAAAAGTCCATGATTAAGAGGCTACATCTGGTGAGGGCATTCTTGGTGCACACCAGCATGATAGAGTCCGTCAGGTGGCAGCACAGAGCAAATGTGTGAGCTCCGGTCTCTCTTCTTTATAGAGCTCTAGTCATTGTCATCTTTGGGCCTCACCCTAAGATCTCATCTAATCCTATTACCTCCCAGTGATGCCACCTCCAAGCAGACAATTTGGGGATTAAATCTTCCAACATATATACTTTTGGAGGACATATTTAAACCATAATAGCCATCTTGTTAAGTAGTTCTTTGATGTCAGTATGTGAAGATTTTTTCTTTGTAGCTATTCTTTTCTTTGACCACAACCCCCTAATACATACCAAAACCCTAAGACCTTTTACCAGAAGCACAGCCATCTGGTTGTTTGTGTCCTTTGCAATGATCAGTAGTAGTAACTCATGCTTATCTATAGGATCTCAATGCATTCCTGCTTTTCTACTGTATGTCATATACAACTTCTCACCCATTTATTATATCTCAGAGCTGAAAGTGCTGATAGATACTTATATCAGTGTAACTTTCCCAGAGGCAGAAGCCAAGGATTTTATTGAGGAAAAATATTTAACAAAGAGTATAAGGAGAACCTAGGTGAGACCAGGAAGGCCATCAGACCAAAAATCATATCCGACTCCCAGGGAAGGTCTGAGGGAAGAAAAGCTGGTGAAGCATTCAAAAAGGTGCAACCTGAAGAAATTTAGACAAAACTTAAAACCAAAATTATTTCTGGGCTGGCAAGATAGCTCGGCAGACCAAGTGCCTGCTTTGGCAAGCACAGGGATGGGGGCTTGATCCTCTGACATGCCAGCCCCACCCCTGGGCGCACCGAGCCAGTCACCATGTCCAGCGTGGTGGTGCACGTCTGTAATCCCAGTGATGGGAAGGCTGAAAACAGGAGGATCACTACAAGTCTGAGCTGCATACTGAGGCCTTTGCCAAATACTATATATATATTTCTTAGTACGTGTTTGCAATGTAGTTTACATACTTCCCTTGGAGTTGGTACATGAGCAGCCCTCAAGGAAACTCGGAGTCTCAGACCTCTGCTCGTGCTTAGGGTCCACAAATAATATAGCTTTGGGTCTGCAGCCCAGCAGCTGGCGCTGTTCTTCAATTATATCTGCTGTGGTGGGAGGTTTGAATGGTACATTTTCACAGCATTACCATTTTTTTTTTTATCATGATTCTCTGTATTTCCGGTTTTACTTCTCCAATGATTGAGTATACTATACAGTGTTTATGATGCTACTGATTTTCATTTAGGATCATAATTTTTATTTATTTTCTGACTTTGTTCATCCTCTTCTCAATTTTATCTTCACTTTATCACACATATTAATTAATTAATCAATTTATTTTGTATTTGCAGTGCTGGGGATCAAATTGGGGACCTTGACCTTGTCAGGCAGGCACTTATGCCCTGGCCTCATCACACCTTTAATCTTTCTTGTAGATGGTTATTTTTCCACAAATCTTTAGTATAGATGGCCACATTCTAAATTGCATTTTTGTTACTATTTTAATTAAAATTTTTACTTCACATTGATTGTAGATTCACCTGCATTCATAACATACAATGTGTAGAGGTATGGCTTATTCCAGGCTTCTTCAGCGATAGCATCTTGCAAATCTATAGCACAATTTCACAGCCATGATATCTCCTCTACTGCACACATTTCCTTTACTGTAAAGAAAGTATTGCTCATTTACCCTCTCATAGCCACACTCACCTATGTCCTTCTCACATTCTCTCACTCACCTCTGGCAATCATCATCTATTCTCCATTTTATTACCCTGTCATTTTTTACAATGTTACATAAGTGGACATGTTCAGGCTGTAACCTTACCATACTGGGTTTTGTCACTTAGCATATGTCATGTAAATTTATCAAGACCATCCCTTTTTATTGTTGAGTTGTATTCCATGGAATTGATGTACCACTGTTTGTTCAACTACTTAACTAGTACTGAGGGACATCTGGGCTGTATTCATTTTTGGTTATTATGAGTAAAGCATCTATAAACATTTATGCATAGGTTCTTATGTGAACATAAGTTTTTATTTCTCTGGGACAAATGCCCAAGAATGTAACTCCTGAGTTGTATGATAGTTACATATTTAGTTTCTAAAAAAATTACCAAACATTATTTTCAGCATGGCACTACCAATTTACATTTCCACCAGCAACATATGGCTGATCTGGTTATCCAGAACTTCTATAGCATGTAGTGTTAGCACTATTTTTCACTTCAGATATTCTTTTGAGTGTATACTAGTGATATCTATTTGTGTAGGGTGATATAACATTGTAGTTTTAATTTCTTTTTCACTAATTAAAGACTAGTAAGCCACTTTATGTGATTATTTGCCATCTGTACATCCATTTCAATGACATTTTTTTCTTCCATTTAGCTCTTATTGAATTGCTTATTTAATATTGAGTTGTATCAGTTCTTTATATATTCTACATACTAGTTCTTTGTCAGAATCTATTGCAAACAAACATCTTCTCCAAGTATGCAACTTCAATTTTCATTCTTTTAACGGGGGATTTTTATTTTTAATTTCAAATGCCAGTTAGGTGTATTTACACGGCCCATTCACTACATAAATGGGTTAAACATTCTATATGATAGATCCATGTGGCTGTTCTCCCACCAGTACCTCACAGTGCTGTTTTCTATACTTAACTGCACTTGATACTCTTCTTTAAAATTATTCTCTTTTTAAAATAGTTTCTGAAAATCTCAAAATATAGCACACTTATCTGTATCTACCAAATTATGGTTAAAAGTTCCTTAAATATTTCCTCTATGTTTAGAATTATTTTACACAGTTTAGATTTTTGCTCAATTACCTAGCATAATTTGAAAGAAAAAAAAGAAAGAAAGAAAATCTGTTATAGCGGTCCTTCACCCACCAAGGAGGTTGCATTCCAGACACGCCGCAAAAATCAGCAAAGTAGCAACATCATACTTATTTTGCTGTATTTTTATAGGCTTTTATAAACCCTTCCCACACTCTTACAAATCTTTTCCACACTTCTGAAAACATTTCTAATGTTCTTAACTATTTTCTAAACTCGTAAAGCTACTCAATTTTAAAAACATACAATAAAGAGAAAAATCCGTGATAAATAATTTAGATTAATGGTTTTTGAAAACCCGTGAAAGAATGAGTCCATGAAAGTTGAACAGCCAAATAGCGAGGGACTACTATATATTTCTACTACTGGGTACCTCAGCTGAAATGGAATGAGAGTCCTCATTTTGTTTTTCATTTATGTATTCGGTACAGGGACTCACTACGTAGCTTGGACTCGTAGTGATACACCTGTTTTCAGCCTCCGCGGCCCTGGGATTACAGGTGTGCACCACCGCACCCGGACTCTTTTGGCTCAGCGCGCCCCAGGGACGGGCTGTTGCGGCATGCAGAACCGGGTATTGAACCCTGGTCCTTGTGCTTGCCAAAGCAGACGCTTAGTCTACTGAGCTATCTCACTGGCCCTGACTAATGCATATTTACCACTGCTTTTTCTTATCATATTCTTTCTTCCTGATGTTCCAAAATTGCTTTTCTTACTGTTTGTTGTTAAAGAATTTTATTTTATGGTTTGTCTCCTGTGACAAATTCTCTTAGTTTTTCTTCATCTCAGAATATCTTGATTTTCCCTACATTCTTGTATGAAATTTTACTGTCTGTAGGACTGTGGGGTTCAGGTTATTTTCTTCCAGCATATGAAAATGGCCTCCATGATTACTGATGAGAAATCTACTTCCATTTTAATTATTTTCTCCCATAGTTAAAGTCATTTCCTTCTTATTGTTGTCATTTTTTCTTTATCTTTGGTTTTTAAGAAGTTCAGCTATGATGTTACCTATTATATGTTTATTTGGACTTACCTTTTTTAGAGATTCCTCAGCTTCTTCAATCTGTAGGTTTACAGCCTTGCCGGATTGGGAAAATGGGCCATTATTTCTTCAGCTGCTCTTCAGCCCTATAACACTTTCCTTGTCTTTTCAGGATTCCAAACATGTTAATACTCAAGTTCCCATCACAGACCCAAGAGTGTTTGACATTCTGCTAATATTTACAAGTGGACATTTGCTCTGTTGTTCAGGAGAAATCATGTAAGTCGAGTTGGGGTGCCTCCTTAAAGCCTAGTGCATGAGGAAATCCTGAGGCCTAATGAGTCTTTGCTGGCATTTGCTGCATAGTCATAGATTTGTTGCAGATTTGTTACAGTGTTTGTCTAGTGCCTTAGTTACTTTACTGAAGTTGCTGAGGCAAAATACCCAAGCTCCAAATTAATGGCAGAAAGATTTATTTAGCTCACACTATGTAGAAGTTTCAGTCCATAATCAGCTGGCTCCGAGACAGTGGCAACTATTCATGGTAGTCGAAGATATCAAAATCAACAAGAGCAGAAAGGGGAGATCAAACCTCTTTTCTGTCCCTTAAATTATATGTGTTACCCTCCCTAGGATGGATATGGCACTCACCCCACAATCTCAGCACTAAACATTGAATCATTTATAAACTCTAGATTTAGCCACTTCTGAAAAGTCTGCCCCCTATGACTGCATGAGGTTTTGGGGGGACATCTAGACCCAAACATAATACGTAGAAAAGAATGATAATTGTCTAAACACATTGTCTTGATAGGCTGCCTCTGTCTTGGTCATTCAATAAGGAGAAAAGGATGTTTTCTTAGTTTGTGTCTAGTAGCATTTTTGGCAGCCAGCTTCTTTGTCTGTTAGTCTGGGAGACACATGGAGAAAAGAAATCCCAGGGAACTCACCTCAGTGTTCTTCCTAAGCTGCCTATAGCTTGTGTTCTCTCTTCTATTCTATACCTTTATACCCAGAATTTTAAAATAGTGTTAAGTTGGTTTAGTTGTAGTTAGCAGGAGGAATAAGGAAAATTTAAATTTAGATTTTTTTGGAAATGAAAATACTTCTATCAATACAGATTTTAAAACATGTGCACTCTACCTCAAATACCACCTTCTCCATCTTTGTACTATAAACCTTGTGCAAAGCTTATGGGCTCTGTACACACATACACACACACACACACACACACACACGCGCGATTACTTATTCTGGAAGAAGATAGGCTCTACTCAGTATGCAGGTATTTGTTCATTACATTTTTGGTTTCTCTTTAACCTCTTATTAATGACTTGGTCATTCTTAGAATTGCTGTCTTTTTTATGAATTATAGCATTAGCTGATATAAACTACGTCTGGCCAGTTTTCCCATGCTTTTCTCTTTTATATAGGGAATATGCTTTTTTTCTAAGAAATTTAAATCAGTCATCAGCATGTAAGTTTCTAAGGTGGTCCAAGTAAAAGAGAAATCATGTCAGGTGGTGGTGCATGCCTTTCATCTTAGCACTCTGGGAGGCTTAGCTAGGAGGACCACAAGTTCATGTCCAGCTTAGGGAACTCAGTGACACAGGAGACCCTGTCTCAAAATGGGATTGGGATATAGTTTGGTGTTAAGGTCTTAAGTTTAATCCCCAGTAAGAAAAGAAAAGAAAAAAAAGAAAAGAGTATATTACAAAGTATTCGTGATACTGAAATAGGACATAATTTCACATATTAAATGGATAATTCTGCATATTACATACATATTTATATATTATATTTGCATATATTTTATAAACTGTTCTATCAGAATTCAAACCTTCTCTCTGACTCCTCAACCCATGAAGCTCATTGCAGACTTAGGTACTATACTTCCCTGTATAGTAGTACCTCAGAGCACGAATATTTTTGTTCTAGAACAACTCATTTCTTGAACAAAAGCATTTTACAAAATTTTGTTTTCATTCATGAAGCCTGTATTAGTTGACAAACATGCCTGCCATCATCCTTCCCTCATGAACACCAAAGTGGCCAACCTTCCCAGTCTGACATGAAGCCCTGACTTTCTCTATTTGAGATCCTGGTGGCACTCAGACCTATACACACTTGCTGTAAAGCTTTCTGTGTGTTCTTAGCATATGCAGTGCTATCCAGAATTATTCAATCCAACATGACTTTAAGAGCAGTGCAGAACAAGCATGGTGGTAAGAGAAAGTACAGAGGGGGAGTTAAGGGAACGATAATGTGCAGAGTAAGAATAGTAGGAAGGTTTTGAAAAACTAAATATTGAATTGAGAAGGAAATTGTAGCAAAGCATGACTATGGTGTCCATGTGACTGAAGTGTCCTCAGGGGTCCAAGACGGTGAAGTTGATGATCTCAACCAGTTTGAAGAATGAAGAGGCTATCAAAGGAGCTGATGTGACAAAAGCAGTAATGATGTTAACCAAGCAGAGCACACACAAACTGGGAGAGGGAAAGAGTTTTTGTTAGTGTGGATGAAAAAGAAACAGCTGGCAAGAGATTGCATTAGTGAACCTATGATCTGTGAAAAAGCCAGGAAATTTCACAATGATTTACTATAAGGAAACCCCTTTACAAGTGCAACAAGTGATGAATTTAATGCCAGTAGAGGATGATTTGATGAATTCCGTAAAATAAGTAGATACACAGTGTAATGAGACATGATAAGCCTTCCAGTTCTGACAAGGCCATTGCAGAAGCCTGCAAGGAAGAACTGGTGGAATTCACAAAAGAAGAAGAATATGTCACTTAACAAATGTTCAAGTGCAATAAAGGAGCACTCTTCTGGAAGAAGATGCCAAGACCTATGTCATGTAGGAGGAAATGGCACTGCCAGGGCACAAGCCCATGGGAACAGATTGACCCTTTTTGCTGTGTGTGAATGCAAACACTGATTGGAAGATTAAGCCATAACTGCTGTGCCATTGCCAGATCCCACATGCATTCAAGGAATGGAGAATGAACAAGGCCAGACTGGCTGTCACATGGAGGGCCAAAGCAAAAGCCTGAATCACAAGGAGATTGTTCATGAAATGGCTACACCAGGTGTGTGCACCTACAGTTAACAAATATCTTGCTGAAAACCAACTGCTTGAAAAGTCCCTTCTTTTGGTGCACAATACCATTTCACACACTCCAGCCTTGGTATATGATGTAGTATGCTGAGTAAGACTTCATAACTATCAACCCCTGCCATGACACCTCTTCTATAGCCCATGGACCAGCAAGTGATCTACAACTTCAAGAAGATGTTCAAAAAGTCACTCTTAACCAGGTGTGTTAATGTCACTGGAGCAATGCTCTTGACTCTGAAAGAATGCTGGAAGGAACATTTCAGTGTCCTCCACACCACTGACCTCAATGACAAATCCTGGGTTAATGTCACATATCAGACTTCAAACTCAACCTGAAGGAAATTGGGGCCAGGATGTGTCACTAATCATGACTTTAAAGGGTGTGGTGCACAGGTAGTGGAGGAGGTTGCCCACGAGCAAGAGTATGAGTCTGAATATAGATGATTCAGACAGACAGGAGCTTGTTGAGGACCGAAAGGAGGAGCTAATGGCGGAAAACTTGCTGAGCTCTTCTTCTGAGAAGCAGAAGACACTTACTAAGGAGCATTCCACTGAAGAAGAGAAAGCCAGAGAACATTAGCGGTGATGTAATGAATTTACATTATCAGGAATGAGTGGAATGAGTGCCAGGATTTCTTGGAGAAGCACCACCTCAACATAACTGTAAGGAACAGTGTTGAGTCAATGAATGAAAACATGGTCTCTCATTTCCAGAGGATTATACAGTACAGGAAAAAACAAATGACATTAGGCAAAGTTTATATTAAATCTGACCCTTCAGCTAACAGACAAAGAAGAGAGGAAACCCTTGAAGATCTCTCTGATCTTCATGAAGAGAGACTCTTCCTCCAAACATAATCTCTTCCCCAACTTCCAGTCCTCCATGCCAAGAAGTTAGTGTTCTCTCTTTTCATACTGTATTTTGTTTCAAATTTCTGTGGATAAAAAATACACATGAAAAAAATGTATATGGTTCAGAATGTGCAAACCTTATTTACAGTGAATCTTACAGGGAAATTTGATTTGGTTCAAAACCAATGTTGTTAGCGACCAAAATTTATGGAATGAATTAAACTTATGAACTGAGGTACCACTCTATTTGAAATGATCTTTACTAAATTATTCAAGTCTCAACTTAATATCAATCTTTGATATGCTTTTTTTCCAACCTAGTATA
The DNA here is from genome assembly GCA_002564305.1 of Octomys mimax. Classification (NCBI taxonomy): domain Eukaryota; kingdom Metazoa; phylum Chordata; class Mammalia; order Rodentia; family Octodontidae; genus Octomys; species Octomys mimax. The sequence continues at coordinate 6,216 of NDGM011149811.1, read as the reverse complement.
AATTAGACTATTCATTGTATATTTGTTTTTATTATACTACATTATTTTCTCCATAGAATGTTTCAAATTTTAAAATTACCATATTAATTTCTTTGTGTATTTGGTTTTCTATACTCTCCCCTAGAATATAAGTTGGATGAGGAAGGAATTGAATTTAAGTGAATGAATGGGGAATGAATGAATGATTAGGGTGATATGTTATGAAACTGTCATATTCATAATTAGTTTAGAAATTTTTAATTTAGGTGTGAAAATAATAAAAATTTACATATGTGACTATCATTTCTAGACAGCTTTTGGTTCATTATATATAAAGGGTTAATGTTTCCAATAAAAGAATCTTTTTCAATACACATTCAAAAAACTCTGGAACTTACACTCCAAACTGTACTTAAAAAAGAACAGAAATCCCTTAACAAGTGTGACAGCAAATCCTAAGGTAGAGCTTTTTATATGTCATGTTCAAAACAGAAGGACTAGGAAGATCAACGTTCTTCAGAATTTCAATGTACCTAACTAAGGAAATGTTTTTTTAAATATTTTTTAAAGAATGCTTTGGGAGGTCAAAAAGTTGTAGCACATAAATTATTTTTCTCATAAAGGCTTTGAGGACAATTTTATCACCTGGAGATTTTAATTACCCTGTCACTTCTTTTCTGGCTAAGAAAAGACTATTGTATGTGTTGCCGATGTCTCTTTAGGAGTTTAGACCAGAGCATCACCCACAGTTGACACTCAAGTTTGTTTATCCAAAAGGAAAAAGTTTAGGCAAAATTTTCCTACCTACTTAATCAGTGTATCTATGAACATTCTAAAAGAATGCCATGCAAGATCTCAGCATATAAATCATGTTCATAAAGGTAATGTATTTCTCAGGCCAGGGAGAAAGTCCAAACACCTGCCTGGCAAGTGCAAGGTCTTGAGCTCGATCCCCAGTACCAAAAAAAAAAAAAAAAAAGTAATGTTTCTCACTGACATTGTTTTCAATATCTTTTCCTTCTAATACTTGCTGTGATGCATAAGTGACAGGGGGATGTGTTTTTTAAGCCAAATACATATAGTTGAGCAGCCTGGCCCTCCTCGAGTCAACTCATGCATACTTCGGGCACAATATACCTTCTGCAGTATTGTACCCAGCCTACCCCTGATTATGCAAGGAGATATTTGGGATCTCTTGTGTGTCCTCTTTCTTTACATTAAATGACCTTTTCTAACACCTCTACCTCCACTCTCATGTTCACATAGACAAATCCAATTGTCTTTCAGGCTCAAGTGGTTCAATAACCCATATACAAAGAGATTTTCCTCCTCTCAACACCCCTCACAGCTTCTTGATTCCTATCACTAAATAGATGAGAAAACTACTTATAAATGCATTTCATTCTATGAGGTCATAACTGCCACAGTGTAAACAATAAATAGATACCAAATCTTCTGACATCCTTCCTGCCAACTTCCCCATTTCCTGGGAACTGTTGTCCCATTACACTTTCCACCTCTCACATGCAGACTCAAAAGAAGCAAATATGCTCCAGTACCCAAAATCATCTACCCAGCACGGCTTCCCATCTCGGGGTTCAATGACTACCCTAGATGCAGGACCTGTAAGGTTAGGGAGGGTGGCCGTGTCTGTTGGTAAACCATCTCCACATGACTCCAACAGTAAGACCTCACCCTGAAGGTGAATGGTCACATCACTCACCTGCTCACAGCTCCCTTGTGACCTATATCTTCCTCAGGGGGAGAAGGAACACGCAAAATAATAGCCATGACTTTCCCCCTCTGCCTCTCTCACCCCCTCTTAATTCTTGCACTCTCTGCTCCAGACATGCTGGCTTCTGTGCCATTCCCACAATATCCTTTGCATGCTTTGCCTGGGGGAGCTAGTATGAATGAATGCTTATGCCTTCTCAAAATTTATATATTGAAACCTGGTCCCTAGTGTGATGCTATTTGGAGGTTAGGCAATTAGTAGGGTCACTGGAGATTAGGTTTAGACAAGGCCTTAAGGATGCAGCTCGTATGCTGGGATTAGAACTCTTATAAAGGGAAGAGAAACCTCCATCTCTGTCTCTTTCTGTGTCTATCTCCCTTTCTGTCTGTCTCTTCTTTCCATCCTCCCTCTATACTCCACAAAGATGCACTGTGAAATCCAGCCATTTGCAAATCCAGAAGCAAACATTCCAAGCCCCCAACACTGCTCACACCTGGATCTTAAACTTCCAACCTGCACCATGTAAAATAATGGATTCTGTTCTTTAAGCCACTCAACCCATGGTAGTTTGATACAGCAACCCCAATTGCCTAAGACAAGACCCTTGCCTCCAGAGTGCTCTTTGGACCTGAGTCTCTTTCTCATTTGAATCTTTGCAGAAGTGTTGCCCTGTCAGACTGGTGTGAGAGTCTGTTTAAGGTGGCAGCCTGCCTCCCTTGTTCCTAGGTCAATTATTTTTACCATTAGCACTTACCACTTCTTATTTTCCTTCTATCTGACTTGTGATGTCTCCTATTTCTTGTGTTTCCATACACTTGGGTATAAGTATATATGGAGCAGTGGTTATCTACACTGCTGTCTATACAGAAATACCCAGAACAATAGTAGAAACACTGAATAAATTCAAGAGTGTATATTGCCACTTTCCAGTACATGGACAAAGGACAGAAATGTAGGTCTGAAGCTAAACATGAACATAATCTACATACACTGAGTTTCCCATATATGTAAATACTACATCCATGTATTCAGCTGGGCATTGAAAATATTTGAAAGAAAAAATTCATCTGGGGGGCCAGGAGATGGCTTAGTAGAATAAGTGCTTCCCTGGCAAGCACAAGAGCCTGAGTTCAATCCCCAGTTCTGCAAAAATAAATAAATAAATAAATAATAAAAAATAAATTCATCCATACTAAGCTATGTAGATTTTAATAATACTAACTAAACACTAAGATATTGCAACTATTTATATAGAATTTACAATGTGTTGGGTTTTATAATAATCTAAAGTTGATTTGACATATCTAGAAGTGTGTATAAGTTATATGAAAATAGTTAAGTCATTTTATGTAGGGACTGGGACATCTGTAGATTTTGACATCTGAGGACAAACCTGGATCCGGTCCTCCTTGGAAACTGAAGAATGACTGTATACAGAAGAAAGTCAGAGATGATGGCTGAGGAAGAGAAGTTAATGTACCTGATGCAGGTTCCACAGCCTCTGAGGACGTGTCCTACTCCATCCTTCTGTGTAAGTTACTACTGTGTTTTTAAAATAAGCTTCCTCTTCTTAAAATAGTTCCAAAAGGAAATTAGAATGGTTTAGACAAAGACTGTAGTGAATACATTTAAGAAGGTCAAGTCACATTTGCTAGTTGTCACCTTTTCACCATGCTCTGGTAATTTGTTCCAATGCCTTGTACACAATGCATACATTTATCTTGAATAAATGCAACTTTGCTTAAAGAAAACCAACTTACTAGGGTGTCTGCTCTGCTCTGCTCTGAGGATTTCTTATCCTGCTGCTTCTTCCAGTTATAAAATGACATTGATGATATCTTTACTTGCCTATGTTATCTTTCTTTGTTTTCTTATGAAATCAATCCCTGGCCAAATAGCTCAGGGGATTAAAGGGCCTGCAAGCAGGTGCAGCGGCCATGGGTTCCATCCCTGGCCCTGCCATACTGGCCCTGCCCCCAGGGCACTCTGAGACAGCAATTGAGACTGGACATGGTGATGTATGCCTGTAATCCCAGCTCTCAGAAGGCTGTAAACAGGTGGATCACTACAAGTCTGATCTAGTAGTGAGACCCTGAACACCCTGTAGTTCCTTCCCTACAATAAAAAAGAAAGAAAGAAAGAGAAAAAGAAAAAGAAATCAATTCCTGAATACTGTAGGTCAGTTTTTGGGTACCATATTTTAACATATTGCAATCCACCTACTGCCTCAATGTATGTGTTGGGTGATGATTTATGTTTCTATACTATTGAGATCAGTAATTAATGACTCATCACTGTGGAATTAGCACATCTTTGAGTAACAATTTTATCTTAATTTCATTGTAGAACTGTCTTGCATATTCCCCCCAAAAGGGTCAACAACCCAATGCTAAAGCATAACAGTCAGGAATAGAACTTCTTCCATGAAGAAGATGTTTTATGACTGGATGATGTTTACAAAATAGTCATAGGACATTCACAATGTCCAAATTTATCTGGAACAACAAAAACTAACATTCTCTTCTAAGAATTTTAGAATAAAAGATTGCACTATGAAAAATAGGTCTTGCTTATTCCATTAGAAGTTAGAGGAGCCTGAACCAGTTTTGAGAGTTATAGCACCTTCCTAAACATTGATTTCCTCTGTAGAAGTTTCTATTTGGGATATTTTTCCCCTTTAAATAAGCTTGTAAGATAACTTTTCCCTCTTCCTTCAATTATATTTTATGGAGAAAAGCTTAATTGTGGTTGTGCTGGAACAACTGGATATTCATGTGCAAATAAATAAACCTAAACCCAGGCATACATCAAATCTAACTCTAGACAAAGACCTTAACTAAACTAATTTGAAATATACCTCACATTCAAGTGTAAAGCGCAAAACTATAAAACTTCTTGAAGAGAACTTATAGGAAAATATCTGTGTATCCTGGATTTGGTGATAAGATTTTATGTACAACACCAGAAGCAAACAACAACACAATAAAAAAATATATATCCGCACAAAACATCTGAACAGATATTTCACCACAGAAAATATACAGATGTCAAGCAAGTATGCAAAATACACAACTTCATTTTTCGTTAGAGAAATGCAAATTAAAACGCCACATTTATTAGAAGGGCTAAAATAAAAAACTGAAATCCCTGAAACATTAGTCGGTGAGTATGTGGAGCAACAGGAGCTGTACTGATGCTATAAGTGGAGAGAGGCATAGACACTTTCCTGTGACAGTTTTGTAGTATGTTAGAAGATCACATAAAGTCTTAACTATGTGCTCTAGGAGTTGTGCTCTTTAATATCTATCAAACTAATTTCAAAACATATTCTCACATAAAAAGTTGCGCATAAAGTGTTTTGCTTTGTTAGTAATCAACAAAACCAAAATATTTTTCAATAGGCTAAAAGCTCATCAGACTGTGATACGCCTACATAATACAGTATTATTCAATGATTTAAAAGGAATAAGCTATAGAGTCATGAAAACCTGTGATTCAGTTCTAAATTTTATTGCTAAGTGAAAGATGCCAGCCTAAAAGGCTATATTCTAGATGATTTGAAACATAAGATGCTCTGGAAAAATTAACGTAACAGAGATGATCAATTAGTCAATGGTTTCTAGGGATTTTAGAGAAGTAGGAAAGGCACAGGGCAAGATTTAGTGCAGTGGAAAGCTCTGTATGATATTGTAACATGAGTGTTAACATACTTGCTGCAGTTTCATTCTGGAATGTCCCCTTAAGCCCATTCACTGAAGGCTTTCTCTTAGTGTAGTGCTACTGGTAGATGGTGCAGCCTTTAGGATGGAGGGCCTCCGGGGAGGAATTGAGGTCTTTCATGGTGTGACATTAAATGGGATTATGGAGACCTGGCTCTTCTTTCTTTGTCTCTATCACTTCTCAGCCATGAAGAGAACACAGGTGCACACTTCCACCATAATTTTCTCTTACCGCAACCCCATGAGACACAACCAACTGATCATGGACAGAAACCTCACAAACTGTGAACCAGAATAAAGTTCCTCATTAAAAGTTTATTATCTCAATATTTGTTATAGTGACCGGTAGCTCACTGACATAGTATCCAAATTAAAATAATAATTTAGGAGGCTGGAGAATCAAAGAATGAAATCTAAACTTTAACAAAAGTATCGAATTATATGAGAGATGCATGAAACAATTGCACTGAATAGATGGAGGGGCAAAAGGAGTAAGTACCATAGGGAGTAACTGGAATATGTAAGACTAAAGGCAAAAGCACTGATGTACATTGGAACAGGATATTTTTTATGGTACTATAGGTTATCAGCTTGGAAACAATTGTAAATGAATAACTAAGTAAATGGATAACCAATGCTGAAAACCAAATTTCTATGCTGGAGTCAGAGTTTCCAAATAAGTGAGGTAAGAAAACTAGTAAGATCCATGTGGTCACAAATTAAATGTCTATATTGGATTATTTTGCTGAATTCACAAAGCTACAATATTTAAAAGGCAATGGA
>NDGM011149781.1:0-10171 GCA_002564305.1 Octomys mimax | reverse complement strand
GTGAAAGCCTGAGAGAAAGTTTTCTCTTCATGTGACTCTCTTTAGATATTTTTACCTTATTAAAATTTTTCTCATTTTCATCTTCTTGTACTATTATGGACTTATTTATTTATCTATTTATTTGTCTTTTTGAGACAGGATCTTGCTATATAGTTCAGGCTGGCTTTAAGCTCACTTTGTAGCTCAGGCCGATCTCAAAATTGCAACAATATCAAAAAGATAAATAAATAAATAAATAAGTCCATAATAGTACAAGAAGTTTAAAATGAGGAAATTTTTAATAAGGTAAAAATATGTACTTCAGGAATATCAAATGAATTTAATATAAGTTCACTCAAATAATGAAAAACGGTCTGTAAAATAAAAAAATACAAGAAATTTGATAGATTCAAAAGTCATTTGATGTTTTACAGTATAAGAAAAACATTAGTAAAAGATATTCTTTTAAAAAATAAGCATCTAAAACTATTAGCCTATGCAGTCTAATCCATATTTACCAGAGAAGCACTTACATGAATAGTCACTATGATCAAGTCCAGAACTCTTACTACCAGGCATTGAAAGTCAGATATCCTTGATGCTGACAGGTATAAATACTAAACGTACACAGTAATTGAAACAAGATAAATATTTGAAATTAAATTCAGAAATAAATTTTAAAAGTAAAATTCTAGACTTGGGCAAATAAATATTTAATTTCGTATAACATTAATATAATAAAAATAAAACAATATACATTAGGTAATAAATAATGAAATCCCAAGAGGAAAAATAGATACCAGATATAACATGAAGGTATACAATGAAAAGTTTCCGAAAAATCCTTTAAATTTTAGAAAAGATCCAATTAACAAAATAAAAATATAGACTATAGGAACAAATCTATATGACAGAACAAAGAAAGGAAAGTAGATTTTTCAGAATGCAAATCTCATAGTATTTCGTTGGCTTATAATTTTAAGTGGCAATTTAAATATGACACCCTTTCAAATTCTTATTTTGAATCCTCAACACTTTCTAATGAAATAATCAAAAGTTTAGCTGAAGATTTAGCAAATGAGTATTTCACTCATTGTTTTAAGTTATAGATGACTGGATTCCCTATAACAGTAATATAGTTCAATAAATGATGGCACAGTCACATAGCAAAATATAATGCAGAGTCATGTTTAGAAAGAAAAGGAAATAAAGTAGGAAAGTACTCAAGCCACTGAAAATAAAAGCAGTGTATCTAACCATGGATAGTACATAGTGTTTAAATACCCAACATATGAAAAATATACACACACATGCAGATTCGTTGTTATATTAGGGATGCATATCTAAGTTTAAATATTATTTTACTTCCTATGTATATTCATATTTTCTATTTTGTTGTTTCTAGTCGACATGTATTTCACAATTGCAAAAAGAATAGATCCATATATTGTTGTTATAATTTCATTGATATCTTAGTTGTGTGTGGACCTAACCTCAATATAGATCTATTTTTTTATAAAGAAATAGATTTTGGAACCAAAACTAAGAATTCAAGATTTTCAAGAAGTGTTTAGTATTATTTGTGAGAGACTTATTGACAAAGTCTTTCTAATGAACAAAGAATAAGAGTCAGAAACAAAGACTGAAACCAGCTCCAATGACGAGAAAAAGCAGTTGGTGGCTTATTTTAAAAACTGAGAAATTTGCAAGCACAGTTGTCTTTATGAGAATTTAAAGTGCTGATATTATACTTTTAACTGTCTTAGAAGTGTTCATACCAATATTTGCTAGGGTTAGAAACTGATTTAACAATGTCTCATAGCCAGATTGAGTAGAAAATAAGTTTTCTGTCTTTAAGAAGATAAAAACTAGCCTGAGTAACAGCTTGAGCTCTTTCTGCTCATGAGCATGAGCTGTGATTGTTTACTGTGCCTTAACAATGATGGGATCACTAAGGGCTCCGTAGCAAGACGCCAAACCCTGGGGAAGCTGTTAAAAATTCCATATTAACAGTTCATGGGGGAAAATGGTTTCCACTTACTAAAATGATTTTCAGATGTTTCCTATAAAATGCAAATATTTCAGTGCTGTGAAGTTGGACATTTTAGATAGGTTGTATTTGAGCCTTTCTTCTCACACAGAAGCAGTGTGTTATTTACAGTGGAAACCAAAGACTAGTATCTAGTGAGTAGTGGGCATATGATAAACCTTGGATAAGAACAGAAGAAAAGAGATTCTTTATATTGAGAAGAGTTAGCTCCTGAAAGCTACTTTCAGAGGGGAAGAATTACCTGACAGTGTCTGGCACCTAAGAGTCTCCAATAGAAACTCCCGTGGTCTAAACTGGAGTATTTGCAGCATTTTCCTGAAACATCTGTCTTCTCACTGTCCTCTTCTAAAGTCTGCACATTATGATTTCCCAATGCAGGAGAAATCAGTACAATGCCAAGACCAACTTTGCCATAATGTTCCAGAATTCCCTACTTGTACCTGCAGCAAGAAAAAACAAATCAAAATAAAAACAAAAAAGAGAAAAATAAAAAGGGTAAAATCTAACAGCTGAGGGAAAGAAAGCATTTGCTTTCTTTTGGCAATGAATAATCTCTGCTTAGAAAAAGACTACCAAATGTTGTGTTGCTTCATTTGATTTTTTAGTCATTTTGTAGAGACAGAGAAGTGAGGAAAATACCACATCCTGAGATTTCTCCTGATGTACTTCTGAGGAGCATTATGTTTTGGCAAACAGCTTGTCAAAGTATAGCTAAAAGGGAGGGCTTACGTTTCTGGAGTGAGAGTACTCCAGCACTCTGAGACACCCTGGCAAGTTTGGGGCTCATTTTCAGTACTCTTTCTAATTGTTCTAAATATTCCACAAAGCTAAATAAACATCTTTTAAGTAATAAAATTATCCTTATGTTTGATTTTGAATTTTGTCCATTATTCAAAATTTCCAGTTCTTACTTAGGCTAAACATAATGTGGAGCTACCACATGGGAAGTCTGTACTGGATAAGGTCCTAGTACAAATTTGCAGAAGGAAAATAAACAACAATTAAACCAGGAAGGATTTTCTTCTTTCTGTCAGAGGCTCTGTGTTTGTCTGTGTGTCTGCCACTGTTGCGGCGTATCCAGAGTGTGTAAGTGTGCTCATGTGTATCTGTCTTCAGTCGTCTCTCTCCTCTCCTTGGCCTCTATTTTTCATGTACCTGCACTTTTGCGATGTTTGTACTCCCATAATGAGGGGAAACTGGAGAAATTACATTGGGTCCAAGATCCGCCATCAGAGGCCCTGCCTAGCCCCAGCCCAGGAGCTATCTCCCATGGAGGCCTAGACTCCAGGAGGGGCTCAAACCCTGCTGGACTGGGCATCTCAACCTCAAAGCTCTTCTCGGGAACTGCAGGCCTTGCTGCAGGGAGGGCCATGTCCCCCACCACATTTTCCACAGAGTGGTGGTCAGTGCAGCATGTGGTGGCACAGTCACCTTTCTGTGTTTTCCAGTTTTTACCACAGGGCCAGAAAGAAAGAAAGAAAAAGAAAAACAAAATTTTGGACTTGACAGTGGGGAACAAAAGAGAAAACAGCTTTTATTTTAAATGCTGGAGGAGGGAAAATAAATTATGTAGAATTATGTCACATCAAGAAAAATGTGATTAAAATAAGCCTCTATGAATATTCATCCATGGTTTGACAGAAGGATTGTAGCAAGAGAAGTGCTTGTAGCTCGCTGTTACTGGAGATCTCTTTCAGAGAACTACATTTTAAAAGAAATTGTGTTGGCCCAAACGGTAAGGGATCATGTTTTGTGTGTTCTTCTTTCTTTTGTCTTGGCATGTCAGATGCCCAGCTCCCTGCTGAAGTGAATTTCACTCCAAGCACAGCAATCCCAGGTGGTGTCCCTCACACACCAAGACCTTTCCAGGTTAACTCATTTCAAGGAGCGAGGCGCACATTAGCATGGTGACTCTCACCCTTTTATGGCAGTCTCTGTTCACACAGTGCAAACGAGAATTATCTTCTATTACTTTTTCTTCCATCCCCAGTGTTTAAGGAATAACCATAGTATTCTGTGGAGCTGCATTATTTGCCCTTGCGAGCTGTGTACTCCACCACTCCCTCTCACTTTCTCCTAGCATTGCCCTGTGAACATTCTGGAAGGGTAAAATGCTCCATAGTTACATTGTCCAATACCACAGCCTGTGGCCACATGGAGCTTTTGAGCACTTGAAATAGGTGAAAATCAGAATTTTAATGCTCTTGAGAAGAACCATACGTGCTAGTGGCTCTGGTACTACCCACCCCTCCTTAAACATTAGCCCTGAGCTCAAAGCTGTTCCCCTATACAAAACACTCAAACAGTGAATGTAGATGAAAAGCGATACAAATGCTTTCATTCTTTAGGAACATTTTCTTCTAACTTTCCTGATCATTCTAAATCAGTTATCATCATTTGTCATTAAATCTCACCCTTGCCAGGCAGCCATTGCTGTTGCTGGGGACTCAAGAAGATGAAATGTGACATTATTTTTAACTTCACTCTACTGTTCTTCAAATTGCTAGCATACAGGTAGTGGAATACACTATTATGATTCCCATCAAAGTGATGTGCAGTGAACAGGAGCAATCATTTCAGACGTAATTTTCATGGGAATATTTAATAAATCCGAGATAACCACACTTTCTATTCTTTAACCCACTACAGTATTACCAGCGTTTAAAATGAATTAATCTCAATACTACTACCATTGTTATTTACATATAAATCAATCTGTGCCTAAATTTTTTTAAGTTGTATATCTGTAGCACTCAAATAAGTCATTGCATTCAGATGGATCTGTGAAAATTCAAATTGCTTAAAGCCGATGACAATAACAATCAGGCAATTGTTATTATTGAGTATCTGTTATGGCAGAAACTATGTTAAAATGTTCGAATCTGTATATATTCCCTAATTTGTTGCTCACAGCAAGCCTGAAATGGTAGTAGACTCTCATGCTTATTGTACATATAAATGAGACTGAGAGAAATAACTTTCATAGCTTAACCCAAGTTGGCATTCAACGCAAATCTTCTAAAGCCAGCCAAGCCTCTTACCTGCTAAGAAGACCATTTCATGCCTGGGGGACACAGCACATCAGATGACTGAAATAGTCAGTTCCCAGAAAGCATTAGCCAGAGCAACAAATTCTGGTTAAGTTGTCCAATTAGTTGTTATAGTATTTATGGTTTAAATCAGGACTTACTCTTTTAACTTAAGTAGTGTGATTATTGACTGAAATAATAAGATGCTAAAAGTAAAATTCAAGTTTTCTCTTGGTAGCAATTATGAATAGTATTCATCCAAGATTTTAAAATATATATTGAAAAACATTGCAATTTATTCCTACCTTTGGCTAATTTTCCCATATCTAATATATCACGTTCTCCTCAAGAAACATTTCCTGGAGTTGATATTCCATTGACTTGAAAAGTCCTTCTGAGTGAATCACCTGTATGCCTCACGTTTATCTTCTTTTTCTTTGTAATAGGACCTCCTTTCTGGCAGTGCTTTCCACAGTTGCTTAAGATCTTATATTACCTGATGAAAACAACCTTCTTCTCCTGCAAGGTGAGGGGTTGCCTTTCTCCACCTTGGAAGGTGGATGCTCATTCCCCTCTGGGCTAGTTTCTTTTTTATCCAGCATTTGTGCCACAGACTTGGGGTTCAAACTGACAAGAGTTTCTTTGTGGAAACCAGACTGTACATGATTACAGACATGAAGGTGTGAGTAACTCAGGGTGACAATCTCCAATCTTCTACCATCTATCTAGAACAAGAAAAATCAGTTTGAAATGACCTGAAAGAACTTTCCGAACCTCTTGTACCAGGATTATCTAGCCTGGCCTGAATTCCTTAGTGCTGCACAAAATGCACTGTTGTATCCAACATATCTTTTTTTTTTTTGCATTACTGGGGATTGAATTCAGGCCCTTGCATTTGCCAGGCAAACGCTTATTCTACCGAGCCATCTCCCTGGCCCCCGACATATCATTTTTAATAACTTCAATCATTAGAACTCCTGGAATAAAATATTGCTTTCTGTAACTCTTCCAGATTGCATCTAATTCTGTTCCTTAGGTCAAAGGTTAAGTCAAATATCTTTTTTACATCACACTTCAAATATTTAGAAATCATTCCAGTATAATCCCTATCTCTCCCCTTGTCCACACTAAGTATGGCCATCTTTTTTTCTTAGGCAGATATTTCACTTCTTCAAGAAATCTATTCATTTTTCTTCCCTGAATGGTCTCTCCTGAGAGCTTAGTTCATCAAGGCCTCATTTGCTGCCTCTAATTAAATATATGACATAGTAACACTTGATCTGCCAAAGTGCGCTGGAAAGATCTTTGTTGGGATGCCATTTATCTAATAATGAACATTCAGGCAATTTTTAATGAAATTTTCCTGTATCTCTTATTGGTTCTCAAATGATTGGAAATGTGCCAATACTAAAAGTATAAAAAAAATCATAAATGACATTGTTTTGCTTTTTCTCAATTCTGATAAAATTTTGAAGCATTAAGCCATTGTTTTCTACTTGAAGTTGAAGTTTCATTCTTGATAAAAGTAGGGAGGGTTCAAAATTAAGGTTTAGTTGGTTCTATCATGTGTTAGTGTAGAAACAGTCATGCTGGTTAAGTTTGCACAATTCTATTTTTACATCTGAAATGTTTAATAATAATTGCATATTGTTTAAAAGATTATTAAATTTAAACAAAATAACATAGAATAATATTGTAGCTCTCAGCATACAGCAAAAATCAGTTATGATTAAAATGAAAAAAATTAGAAACTCATAGAAGAAGCATATTATTAGATTTTTATTCATTGGAATTCAGATTATAGCCTCATCGTTTGAGCAAAAGCGGTCCAAAGAAATGAGAACCCTCATCTAAGGGATTCCTTGAGTCTCCTGTTGTGGCATGTCACAGTGTGTCCAGACCAAAGCAAGTTTTCCCCAAGACCAGGGTGGGGATTCTCATGCTGAGTCAAGCTCACAGCTACTTAGATTGTACCTTACTCACTTGCTTCTCTGATTCCAGACTTTTATTGAAGTAGTTGGGCATAGGCCAAATTCCATCCACAGTAATTGGGGCGCACCTTTGGCACAATCACTTGCATCTAGAGATAATCCTGGGAGGTTCATAGATTATGAATTAGGGCCTAATTAGGGCCTAAGAATTATGCAAAAGAGGGAAAGCAAGACAATGGATGATTTGCCTAATACTGTAATTTCCTTTCCTGATTTATAGAAGATAATTCTGAAACTTAGTTTATTTCAAAGGTTATCAGTGTGATCAGTGGTACTATATAGCCAATTCTCAGGGAGAAGAGAGTCCTAATTTTGCCTAGTTGGCGATTTCTGTGCTGTATATATTCCCAGCATAGTTAACTCAAATCTCCTAACATGAAGTCATTGATATGAAATAACTGAATACAAAATTGTGAAGAGATGCACAGTAGCATGCCAAAATTCAGTATGTGCAATGTGAACACAGAAGATATACATACAACCTCAAACTATAGATAAGAGTAAAATGTAATCAAGTACAATGAGATTTCAATATTTGTTATTTGTTTGGTGGTAAATCTATACATTTTTATTTTTATAATGGCTAGCATAGTTCCATGCAAATTTCAAAACTAGATCTCACAAGCTTATGTAAGCCAGTTCCAACATATGGCTTTTGGCAAGAGGAAACACTCAATACTTGGCCTCTTCCTTATGAATTGATTGAGAAAATGATTCTTTTCCATGAGAACCAATTGGAGGGTAATATAAACCATAGCATACTTAAATGCTAGCGGGTAGTTAGACACATGATGGGTGTTGGCAGAAAGGGAAATCTCAGTCACATGAAAAAGACAAACATATTCTGTACTGTTCATATTAATATCTTTTCTATCTTGAACTCTCCAAAATATATTCTTGTTTGCACGCGCACATCTAAAGGTACTGTGAAAAGAGAATGAACCTGTTCTAAAGGAAGAAATTACTGAGATGAGGAGGAGGAGAGGATGTGGGGGAGAGAGATATATCTATATACGTAAGCAGGATGGTTTGGACAACTGTACTGTGGATTTCTGTTGGTTTGTGGAAAGGAGCAGTTAATGCTTAATTTGTTGTGTCCTCTTTATTAATGTTTTCCCTTTTTCTCTCTTCTTAATTGCTTTTTTCCTCTTTTGATTTTGCATGCATGTATCTGGTAATGTGAACAACCAAGTTGAAGACAACACTATGCAATGCAACAAGTATTTTTAAATTCTTATTATTTTGTTTAGTGAATTTCTGTATCATTTCTAATTTTTTTTAATTTTTATTACTATTTTGTATTTTCTTTTACAATAAAAAATTAAAAGTTTAAAAACACCAAAATATATTATAGTGTGACCTCACACAAATCCACATAGGTCCTTATGAGGAAATGTGAAATAATATTCTTCACTGGTTGTAGTATTTTCTGAGGATCATTCCTTGTGATCTGTAACAATAGACTAAAGTGTTGTTTTGGAAGGATACAACTGAGAATTAGCAGATCTCATGGATCAGTTTAATAATTGATAAAGTCTGGACTTGGAGAGAATTATTTGCAAGCTGGATTGATGGACTATTAGAAACAGTCAATGACTGCCCTTGGGAAACCCTGAGAAAAGTGATCGGCAAAAGTGGCACTTGGGTTTAATAAACTTCAGGCTTCTCAGATACATCTGCTAACTAATGGATTGTGACACACCTAGCCTGGGCTTTGGCCAGCAGTGATGCCCAGTGCTGTAATTGTCTTGCATATAGAGTGATTGTTTCAAAAGAAAGTTGTTGTTGTGTTGAGCGAGTAATTACCAAGCTGCCAGAAGGAAGAGCAGTCACCCACCAAGCTCACCATGATTTATTGGATGTACTTGTAGTCTTAACGGATGTCTTTTTTTTCTAAAACATTTTCACACCTCAATATGAATCTTTCTTCCCTGAGCTCATCTCATTTGTGTCTAAAATATTGATCTCATTGGCAAAGGACAAGTCAATGTGTGTGTGTGTCTGTGTGTGTCTGTGTGTATCGGAGACAGACAGACAGAGAGAGAGAGAGAGAGAGAGAGCTCATGGGTGAATAATATTCAGAGGCACGTTCATTTTTTCTTTATACTGCTTTTATGATCTAGGAAGTTAGGAAGTTTTGGCAGAAAGTCTTCACTTTCTCCTTGAAAATTCTGCTGATTGCCTCTGCTGTTGAGAAACAAACCCCATTGTGAGACTGGAAAAGCCCTTTTAGTCTTTTCTGTGGCATTTGTCCATGAAGTCTGCAATAAGATCTGATTTATGAAAGCACACCAATGCAAGAAAGCCATAATGTTTGTGACAAATTCTTTTACATCCATTGTACATCAGCAGTTTTTGGAATGTAGTCCCCGTGGTCTCCTAAATATCAAATGTCTTCTGTCAAACAAATGCATCTCTATAGTTAAGAAGCTAGGAAGCTTTCAATTATCATCTTCCCCTTGGAGACATAATCAAAATCAAGCGCTCTCTCTCTCTCTCTCTCTCTCTCTCTCTCTCTCTCTCTCTCTCTCTCTCTCTCAGAATATACTTCACTTTCCCAAATTGTGTTAGAAGAACAGAAAGATGTTTTTCACACTAGGCCCTTGCTAAAAGCATTGATTTTGCCTCACCCTACCCCTCTTACTGTGGAAAATACTTTGTGTCTCTCGTTTTTCTTCAACATTCTCAACTGGAATCTTACAAAAAGCCAAGCATATGAAATTATCAAATATATTTTGTCAAATTCATTGTTATCAGTGAACCAATTTGGGGTTCAGGATACATCTATCAGAAAGGGCTTGTTGGCAAATATATCTTATTCTAATCAGCACAGGAAAACATACTGTGTGTGGAAATAAATGAAATTATGGTGTGCTTGTTCTGAGAGGGTGAAAGGAGATAACTGTCTCAGGACAGTTTAGAGGAATCCTTGTTTTTAGAGAAAAAACCTAAATTAGGTGACTCTTTTGGTCCCTTTTACTTGCTGCAAAAATAGATACTATGAGATTATCACTTAATTTTAAATTTGTCTCCTTTATTTTTCTTTTTGTTTTCTTAACCTGTAACAGATTCAACACTACACATACTGAACTGACCTTGCTTCAGGCTATGGGTATAGTGGA
>NDGM011149780.1:5618-39838 GCA_002564305.1 Octomys mimax | reverse complement strand
GAACTCAGGCCCTTGTGCTTGCCAGGGAAGCGCTTATTCTACTGAGCCATCTCCCCAGCTCCAAAATGTCATCTTGATCATCTTAAAGAATATGGCTCAGAGGCATTGCATGCATTCACAGTGCTGGACAACTGTCACCATTGTCCGTCTCCAGGAAATTTTGACGTCCTCAAGCTCTAATATTCTACTCATTCAACAACCCCACATCCCTCCCTCCCAGAACTCACTATTCTAGGATTGTGTCTATGCACTGGAGCACTGGAGGTGCTTCATGTAAGTGGCACCCAACATTTGTCCTTTGAAGGTGGCATACTTTACCAAATATAGTGCCCTCGAAGTTCATTCATGTGGTAACATGAAAAGAAAAATTTCCTTCTTTTTTTAAGGTTGAATAACATTCCATTTTATGTTAATGGCCCATATTGGTTATCCATTTGTCCACTGATAGACACTTGCATTGCTTCCACCAATCTAACTAGTGTGACTAAGGCTTCAGTGGCCATGGGTTCACATGCTTATTCAAGATTCATCTCTCAATTCTTTGAGTATTTATTCAGAAGTGGAACTGATGGGTCATATAGTCATTCTATCTTTAATATTTGGAAAGTTGTCATGCTAGTTCCCATGAGGCTGCACCATTTGCCTTGGCTACCAACAGTGTACAAGGATCCAGCATATCCACACCCTTACCCACACATTAGTTTTCATTTTTATAATTAAGAGCCACCCTAATGGTTATGAGGTGGTGCTTATTTGTTGTTTTTCCTATTTTTATGTTTTTGAACAAATAAAAAATTTTCAGTTGATGATACATGAAAACTGGATAAAATTCAAACTGTAAGGTTTATCAATAAAGTTTTATTGGCACACAGGCCCCTGTATTGACTGACATCTAGTTGGGATAGAGACCATGTGGCCACAAAGCCTAAAGTATTCATCAGCTGACCACTTGCAGGAAATGTCTGCCAACCCAGGTCCGTGATAGCAGCTCTCTACCCTTTCTTCTGTTGAGAGCCCTGGCAGTGTGTTCTGCAGACAAAGAAGCTGGGGCTCAGCAAAGCTCAGCTGTATACACATACCATGCACCTGGGGAGTTGTTTTCTTCTTTGTGATTGGTTCAGAAAAAATTGAGATTATGAAACAATGTGATGTTGTCATTGGAAGAAGAGGATGAAGATAGAAGGAGGCAATAGTAAACCAAGGCTTCTTTACTCATAGATACATGAATTTGAAGTATTGGGGATCAAACCCAGGACATATGTGTATGTACGATGCAAACCTTTTAACCCTGAGCTCCATCAACATCCCCATTATTTCTTACGTGTAGATCCTGAGACCCACACCCCACACCACCTGGCAGGATGAGCGGGTACATGCACAGCATTTCCTCAGCACTAGTAGAAGAGCTAAGCCAATCAATAACTTCTTCTTGCATTAAAAAGATGAATTATTTCCATAATTGAGGGGAAAGAAAATCAGGATATACAAAGGAATGTGTGGATTGATTGTTTCCCCTCCATTCTTTGTACTCAGATTTTTTTCAGGGGTGGGGGAATGAATCCTAGCACAGACTTCCTTTGCTGGCCCCCTTCCTTTTTACCTGACTGTAGAGGTCTGTGCTCCTGTTTCTAAGAGCCCATCTAGGGCACTGCCTCTGCCTCACTTCTGGCTCTGAGGGCTTTGGCACATGGCTGTTAATATGAAGCCGAGAGATTCTGTCTCTGCCCCCTCCTCTCCTCTCCTCAGCAGTTTCTCCATCCGCCAGGGTGTGTGGACTTGGTACCAGGAACCTTCTGATATTTCTTGATACAGAGGACAAAGAGTGGATAGTTATTTGTTCTTTGCTTAAGTCAGAGAAAGTCTTAGTTATTCTATGTATTTGAGTGCCTTATAGAATAAGCGTATCAAGCCTCAGTACTTACAGGATGATGGGGGCCCCAGGGAATGGTTGGTGTACACTTACTTCAGGGAAAAGACGTTGTTTGGGAATGCATGACACCTCCCCCAATAACTATTGCATTTCAACAATAGGCTTCACACGGTCACAGTGGGAAGCACAACAGTGTTTTTCATGAACTTTTGGCTGTGGTTTTAAGTCTGGCAGAGCCGGACTCTTACCCTTACAGCTTTCTGGCTCAATTCATCTCGCACAAAGGAAAGTATGATAATCTGAACTGTAGGCTGATAATGTGATCGGCATGTTAGCACATTGCAAGAAAGACAGCCATGCCTTTGGATTCTGAGTGAGCGTCGTTCTCGAACATTTGCAGAACTGCTTCAAGCCCAGGGCCTGTACCTGCTAGATGCTTGGTAAAGATTTAAGCAATAAATGAGTTCGGTAGCTATGTTGTGCCTAAGATTAAGCAGGAAAAAAATGTGTGATGTCTCATGCCCATGTGCTGTGGAAAGAGCGCTGTGTACGCCCCTCTTCATTCTCTGTTCAAATACGTAAGATTGGCCCGTGGCCTGGTTGTAGTCAGTGCCTGTCCAGTACCCCAGTAGGTGCTGGTAACGTGGCCCACAAACTCTCTTCTGACTTTGACTTTGCTGCTGCTGGCTCTGCCCGCCCCCTTTTGAGTCGCTCTTACCAACTAGCTAAAGTCACTCAGCCTTTAGCCTGGGTTCCCGTTTTGAGCCCTTGCCATGGCGTGTGGTCCTCAGCATCGAGGACCTCACTGCCCAGAGGGGAAAAGACTTTTGTTGCAGAGGTAGGGTGTGCATGGGTGCTTGCACACACATGGAGGCATCTGTCGGGGAGGCGGTGGTAGAGTGCAAGTGTGTTTTCTACCTGAAGTCACCTTTATTTGCTTCCTGTAATGCTACAAGAAGATAATGAAGTTTTTCTCGTGTTTACGTGTTTTCCTGTCTGAAAAATAGTTAATAGTATCAAGTGATACTCTTAGGAGTGAGCTGAATTCTACAGAATAGTTTTTGTTCCTTAACAAAATATAACTTGGGACGGTGCTGAGGGTGAAACACTTTGGCATGATATTTGTTTTCATTTTTTATGTATTTGGTACGGAGTCTCACTATGCAGTTCAGACCCGTAACGCTTCTCCTGTTTTCAGCCTTCTCAGTGCTGGAGTTACAGGTGTGCATCACCATGCCCAGACTCTGTCCCTGGCTTAGAGCACCTTGAGGGCGATGCTGACATGGCATTCAGGACTGGGGATCGAGCCCTGGTCCCTGCGCTTGCCAAAGCAGGTGTTTAGTCCACTGAGCTATGTCGCCAGACGTGGTATGGTATGTGTTGGAACCAGTCACCAAATTTCTTTTTCTCCTCCCAAGGACCCAGTGGTGTGTGTGTGTGTGTGTGTGTGTGTGTGTGTGTTTAAACATGATTTCAATGTTTCTGTCAATGTGACATTCCAAATATTATCAGTAACAAGATATCAGTGCAAGCGCTCAGAAAGAAACTTGGAGGTTTGCAGGTTAGCATAGCTCCTGCCTCCTCTGGTGGGGCCATGGACCCTTTCCTCTGAAGCCCCAGGGGCTGATGGAGGCTGCGTGGGTGTGGAAAGGAGGGGCTAATTTCTCAGGAAACGTAGCTGCTCACCACTTCCATGATTTGCGGGAACTTGTTTGAAATTTGCTACCTTCAGTCGGCTGCCATCCGCTTGGGTGGCCGATAACAACTACAAATTTCTACCTGAAGGGTGAGTTGACTGGACCCCTTGGTGTCTAAGGTTCTTTTCTGTTCTTATATAGAATGACCTAGATAAAGGTGTCAGAAACATGCAGGCAAAGCCTGTGGGATCTTGGTAACCCGCATATTCTGGTTGGGTAGATCTGGGGAGGCAGAGAGGTTCTACATGCATAGCAAGCTCCTTGTAACTGGTGCTGGCATTCTTTGGCCACACTGCACTGTGAGTGACAAGGCTCTGGCCGGGTGCTGTTCTGTGGCTAGAACCACCCACGTCTGGACCTCACCCCAGACCAATCAAGTCATGAGTTATGTATCTGGGGCATGAACTCTGGGGTAGGGCAGTGGATCTCTAACTCAAGCAGGAATCAGAATCTCCTAGAAGGTTTATGAAAAAAAATGACTTGGGGGCCATCAATACATCAGGTATTGGCTCAGAAGGCCCAGGGTAGAGTGTAACAATTTGAATTTCTAGCAAGTTCCAAGAATATAAGTACTGCCAGCCCTGGGACACCACTTTGAGAACTGTTGATCTATACAGTCAACTAGCTTGGTTCAGAGACTTGGAGGGAGGGGAAGCTGGGGCCCAGGCCATCCAGGCCCTCTGCCCAGGGTCACTTCATGTGCATCTGTTTTACATCTGCCTTGGTAAGCTTTCACTGGAAAAAGATTTGTGGGTAGAGAAAACATGCTTCAAAACCTCTGAAGTAAAACTGAACCTTTTAATCATGGGGATAGTGAGTGTTCATTCTTCAGTCAGGAGATAAACCAGGCAGGATCCTTGGTCGCCCTTGTTGCCAGATGTCACTGTCCTGGCCCCTGTTCCCGACCTGTTCCTCAGCTGGTGCTGTGTAGGCTGGGGTCATGGCTGCCTCTTACACATAGTGCTTACACCTGTCATGGGGCCTCCATGGGGCCTGTCCTGGGGGCGGGCAGCCCCAGCCTTTAGGGCAACCCAGTGCATGTAGCTGCTGGTGCCTACTGACTACGACTGTCAAGCATCATCCTCATTTTGTAAGCATGAGCTCATTTAAGTTTTGCAACAACCTCATGAAGTAAGTCCTCCCATTATCCCAGATCCATGATGAGTGTAGGATATCCAGTTTGCCTGTTGAGGGCCCAGAGGTTGGAGGGAATGCGAGGGTGAAGGCTTTGTCTAGGTCTGTGTGCCCACTGCTGGGCAATGTGGTAGAGCTCAGAGCCCCTGGCCACCCTAGCTGGCCAGCCCCTTTGCAAAGGTCTCTGTAGGTGTTCCTGTTTGGTCAAAGCCCCAGTTGTCCAAGACTTCCTGGGGGAAACAGAGCAATGAAACTCCGCTTGGGGGAGGCCCCACTGTTTGGCCTTGATTGGGCAGTTGTGTTTGGAAGGGGAGCTTCCAGGTGTCAGCCCCTGGAGGAGCAGGTAGGTCTCTCCAAGGCCAAGTTCTGATTCTGTGGCTTGCACCCCCTGCCCAGGATCCCTGGGAGACCTGGACTGTGTTCACTTTAGAAGGTTCTTGCTGACTTTGTGTCAGAGGTATTTTCTTTCTCCATTTATCCCACACACTTGGGTCAGGGTTGGGGGCCTTTCTGCTTGGAGGAAAGAAACACAGATGAGCATATGGGTTTCTGAAAGATGTCTGGCCCTATTGGTGAGGAAGATGGCAGCACCCTTTACCTGTCACTTGGTCCATCTGTTGCCATTCTAAAACTAGTCCTCTGCTTCCCTGATGTGACTTAACCTCAGGGTTGCTGGTTAGCCTTGGTAAACAGAGAAAGTGAGAACAAAGTTTACTGATCGAGTGCTGGAGATACCTCGAAATCAACTTCCAAGGCCCCAGCCAGGCAGCCCTTCAGTGGCTAGAACTATGCTGTTTTCGTGTGCATTGACAAGTAGGACTCACCCTGAGACCTCTTCAGAGGTGACCAGAGCTCTAGCATCAAGCCTGAGGCTCTTCTTTTGGTTCATCTGTGTTCCATCTTCAAGGTGCAGCTAGGTGGATTTAACAAAAGGCTGATGTGGAAAATAGCGAGCGCGCTCAGGCGCCTGATACTCAAGTTTTTCTCGGTGCAATTATGTGATCTCTTAGTACACCCGGCAGCGATGTGTGGGGGAAAGTTACATTCGGTTTAGCGGAATGTCTGCTAAAGTGCTTTTCTTAATAGAACATGTTTGATCCTGAGCCACTCTTTTTTGAACCCTTGAGGGCTTTATTCCTGAACTTAAATAAAAACCCGCTCAAGTCAGATGGCTCACATGCTCTTGAATGGAGCTGTGTCTCACTGGAGAGCACAACCAGTCCCCCAGCACGGATGCAGCCACACCTCCCGCGGGTGGGCCGATGCTCTGTTCTTCCTGCAGCACCCCACCAGGATGGCTCAACTTTCTCTGTTTGGAGGAGCAAGTCCTGTGAATGTTAGAATTTGTAGGGAATGGTGGCACAGGTGAAGAAGTGGCTGAGTAATAGGAAATTCTGCCAAGGGCAGTCTCTTAATGCACGGAGTCTTGAACTAAGGGGTGCCAGGCACAGGAACCCCAGCTTTGCACAGAACCCTTTTGAGTTGACCCCATGCATTTTTTCAGGGAACCTCACACGACCAACCCCAGCCTTCTTTCCCTAGAGAATAGCAGGCCATTTCCAAACTCCCATTAGACATCAAAGACGCAGCCTCACAATTTCTGAATCAACTCCAGCAACTCCTTTGTTGCATCTAGACCAGAGGAAGCCTGCCCGGCAGTGCCCCTTGGGCCATACCCTTCATCATTCTGTACAGTACAAGTCTCTGGTAGCTTTTCAAGGGAGACCTTTGCAGCAGGCCACAGCTATTGAAAGATCCTTGTCACCTCAGGAGGAACAGTTCGCTGACTTTATCTGTCTCAGGCCAAATATAGTGTTTGGGAATTAGGGAACCTTGGGATCAGGCAGCCTACTATAGTGGTAGTTTCAAAATTGCTGAGAAATCTATTTCAAAGAGGTTCTCAGGCCCCAGACCTGGACATATATGCAATCTGGAGCTATTTCTCATGAGCTCCTTTGGCAATGAGGTGGGCCTGGTAGTCCAGTAACACTGTACCTAAATTTCTGTAGGAGACCTGCCAAAGCCTGGATTCTGCTGTATTTTTTCTTCTCCATCATGACACCTCGGGTCAAGCATGTTAAGCTCCCAAATTTTAGTTTTCTCACCAGCAAGAGAAAGTAAATTTGCATGATTCCTAAGAGCCAGTCTGATTCTGAAGTTCTAGCACATTAAAAACAATCTGTGCTTTAGGCTTGGTAAGTTGTATTTGCCCCTGAAGAAGCCCAGGAAAGCAGGGAAAGTCTGCAGCAGGCAATGAAAGGCCAGGTTTATAAAGGTAGCTTCCATGAGCAAATCATTTGTATTTATTGAAATTGCTCATTTTAATCACCCCCTGGACGTTCCCTTGATAAAAAATTCTAATCCTCTGTAAATTATGAATACCTTAAAATTCACAAATTCTACCACTTTTGTGATTGGCAACATTAAATGGCAACAGCTCATTTAAATAAGCAACATCTGGACATTATTATTTTTAGGGATTTTTTCATCTGTTGATTTAGAAATCTGGGGCCTTTATGAATCTTGCATGAATATTCTTTTATATTCACATCTACCATCAAGACACAAAGAGATAGCCAAAAAATACTGTCCAGTGATTCTTTGATGCAATGCATGTGTTTTTAAACAACAAACCCATTGTGAATGAGAGAAGATGTAAAATAGGCTGCCCGAGTGTAGGTGGAAGGAGCCGTTTGGTGTTCTCAGAGCTACAATAAGCCGACAATTCAAAGCTGCAATAGAGACGAGGTCTTGGTTTTATATGTAATAATATAGCATTTTAAAATAACAATATAATTTTGGACTGATGATATCAGAATATGGTACTCGCTATTTCTGAGAATAATCCAATTTAGAACAATGAATTCTGAGCAGGTTTGGTAAAAATAGAAGATCTATCATCCCATGGTATAAGATAATGCATTAATTTTTATGAGTGAGTTATGAAGATGTACAACTCGGGTAAGAGTTAGGATAAACATAATATTCCTTAATTAATCCATTATGCCATGGTACACATATGCCATTTTTATTACCTTAAAAATGAAAAATGTCAAAAAAGGAAATTGCTGCTTTTTTTCTATCAAAAAAGCCTTTTCTGAAAAATCATAAAATGTCTAATCTAATTCACCGTATAATACTAATGAGCTTAACAAGCCATCTCAGTGCATAGTTTAGGATAAAAGGTCATCAGTTTCTAGCAGTCAAATTCCAGTACTTTTTAGACGAGGCAAAACCTTTCAGCACCAAATATCGGAAATGGCATTTGTGATTAGAAGCGTTATTAATAGCTATTTGTCATTAAGGTAGCATAGAGTTTTAGAAATTCATATTCTACCCTCCTTGATTTTCTAAATCTTAGAGTTGCAGATGCCAGGATCATCTGTGGTACTTGGGCATGTTTATGTACCCCCTGAACCCACTTAACTTTTCATCCATCCTTCTGCTCATCAGTGTTGAATGGGGAATCACACACGCAAATGCACACGTACACGCACACACGCACATGCACACACACACACACACACGCAGTTTTCTGTTTGATACCACGTTGAATTTCCTCAAAGCTTTCAGAATCCCTACACTTATTTTCCTGCATCTCTCTTCTCTCCAGGCAGTGTCTTTCCTTGGGGTGTGTCAGCCACTGCTCTCTCTTATCCCAGGACAGGCCTTCCCGAGGCCCGCGGGCCGCTGGCACCTTTGGCTGTGGTCTACACGGTGGCTGCAGCCAGCCTTGTTACGGAAAAGAATTGCCCGGTGGATCGAGGAAATGGCCAACGGCGGGCTAGAATCATGAAGCTGAAAGTAATATTGCCGACTGGAGGTCATTTTTCCCAACTGAGGGGCAATAGTTTGCCACTATAAACTGCACATTGCAGTCAGTATATGTTTTATTAAACCATTTAAGGAACTTGGGAGCCATTTCATTTAAACTTCCTGCTTGATGTGGCTCAGGGCAGAGCCCAGAGCTGCTCACAAAAGAGGCCTGGAGTAATTTGCAGAAGAAATACCCTACATGCCCGGCAGGATGCTCCGCCTCTGGGGCCAAAACTAGACCAATACTTATAGAACTCCTCAATGCATGAGTGCATGAGTGTGCATGCCTGTGTGTGTGTGTGTGTGTGTGTGTGTGCACGTGCACGCATACATACACATGCTTGTCCCAGCAGCTCTGCTACTGACTAGCTTTGTGACCTTGGTCACATCTCTTAGTTTCTCCACCACTATTTCTGCTGCTGTAAGAGGCAGGGAAGTTGGAGTTGATGTGAGTGGCAGCTCTGCGGCTCCATAAAATGCTGGGTTATCAGGGGTCACCCCCAGACCTGAGGCCCATGGGCTTCCTAGCAGGCCCTGGTCATTGCAGCTCAGAGCCGGCCTTTGTTTCTGCCCTACCTGGAAAGTTCTCTTGCTTGTAGACATTTCGCCTAGGCTTGGGGGACTGTGGCCATCCTGGTCCAAGGGTGATGTGCCAGTTTTCAGCAAAGAGCAGGGGAACCAGAAAGGGCAATTTAGTTCTCACATTGAACAAAACAACAAGAACAACAACAAAAAATGCCAACCTTCAGGGCCTGTGAGATAGCTCAGAGGACTAAGCACTTGCGTAGGCAAGCACAGGGACTGGGCTTCCATCCCTAGCACCACATGCCCTGCTGGCCCCACCCCTGGGCACACTGAGCCAGCCACTGAGACTAGGCATGGTGGTGCACACCTGTAATCCCAGTGTTGGGGAGGCTGAAAACAGGAGGATGACTATGAGTCCAAGCTGCGTAGTGAGACCCTGAACCACACACATTTTAAAAAAAAAAAAAGCCACCCTTTAGATGACGCTTTTGCATTGGAGAAGCTGCGTGCCTTGGGTGAGAGCACTGGGCTCTAGGACCATCATGACTGTGGTTTGCTAAACAACTCACTGCCTTCTGTGGGCCTCAGTCATGCTGTCTGCAAAGCGGAGCAATGGCAAGGCTATTGCTTTTCCAGTCTTTCACCATGACCGGGCCTTGTAAGCTGGACTATCCTAAAGAAGCCCTGGCTTTATCATTATGGGTACCTTTGTGATTATAACTCAGCCTCAGTCTCCCCTGGATTGATGCCTGTGGATTCTCCCTTTGCAGTTGGTGCCTGTGAGTAGGAGAATGAAGAGGTGAGCTGTGCTTTATTTTTCAGAGCAAGGAGCAGGAAAGAATGAGGCATTTTGTCATCCTCGGCCCTCACTGGTGGTCCTTAGTAGGTGGCCTTAATTCTACAAAGTTATATAACCAAATCTTTTGTCTAATTGGTAACTATATTTAGGAGGTCGAGAAATATGTGAGCTATTCGTTTCGATTAAATTTTTTATTATGCACTCTGCATTTGGATTGACAACTATTAATATTAAAGAGCTTGGCCAAATTGAAATTTGTATTGCTGGAGAGACTTAAATATAATGTATGATGCTGGAGAAAAAAGGGCCCGGGGGATATGGGAATGACCAGGCTGGGTGCAGCTAGGTGGCTTCCAGGTGCCGATGTGTGCTGGGTGAAGCCACCCCCATTGGAGGGATGTATGCTGTGGGGGCTGCAAAGCCAACATCAGGATGTGTTCATGGGGATGATGCTAAATAAAGATGTAGAACATGTGTTAGTACATTATACAAATAACTTTTTATAATAACTGTTTGTGTACAGTATTTTCCCCAGCACTAATAAGAATGTTTGGGGGTAAGGCAGCGAAAGATGTTCTAAAATAGGATTTTTGCATCACTAGGGTGTCCTAGTGATGAAGAAAGGAAGCCCCGTTTCCTCAGAGGCCCCCATCCCGCAGGTTGCACCATTGCTCTGCGGGTCCTCCAGAGCTCGAAGGCTGTGGGTGCCACTCACTGGAGGGTAATTCAGGGCCCTGGGGATATGCAAGAGTAGACTGGAGCTTAGTCCTTGGACACGGATGTGCAGCTTTGTGTCTCTTGGCTTGGCTCCTTCTAACCAGGCTCATGTGTGGGGCAGCGCTGTAGATCACCACATGCAGGAGCCTACAGGATTTACAGATGTGGTGTGGTCTGTGGGCGGAGAACTGGAGTCTGGGTGCACACAATCTTCAAGCAGGACACAGAGCCAGAGCTGGCTGAGGAGAACACGTAAGACAAGGTGTCCCTGCCTGGACTCACCAACTGCTCGGAGCCGAGAGCCAAGCAGCAGCCCACGGACCACCAGCGCATGACCCCATTACGTGGTCCTTCTATACGCAGGCAGCTGTCTTGTGCTTCCTCCCGCAGTGCCTTCTGCCTACAATGTCAGCCTGGTCCCTTCCTGCAGGTGAACTCTGCAGACTGCAATCTTCCCCTCTGCAGTGCTGGCGAGGCTGGTCGGCCCTTAGGCTGGTCCTCGCCTCCCCGAGGCAAGGCTGTGCCCTGCCCACCCACTTAGCCCTTGCCCAGTGTCTGCGCATGGAGGGCCCTGTTCGCTCACCCAGTCTGACTGGCAGAGGAAGGAGACTCTGGACTCTATAATTCATATTTTCTTTCCAACTATGGACTCTCTGGTGGCAGGGGCATTTTTCTTTGTGCTACCTGTGATTTTTACACATACACACACACACTACACACATACACCCCAATGTATCGGGAGCTAGAATTTCAAGTTAGGCAAATCTTTGGTGATAGGGCATTCAAAATTTGGCCATTTTAATCTGGATGTGGTGACACGTGCCTATAATCCCAGCACTCTAGGAGACTGAAGCAGGAGCATCTAAAGTTCAAGCCCAGCCTGGGCACCTTAGCTACTTAGGGAGATCCTGTCTGAAATGAACAGAAGCCAAAGAGGCAGCTCAGTGTGAAGGTCCTGCTCCAATTTCCAGGAACACACACACACACACACACACACACACACACACACACACTCAATGGTAATGTGGCTCAGTGAATTTGATGAGAACTGAGGGTTTTTTGCCAGCCAATGTTTTTGGTTCTAAACACCTGGGTCATGGTTATTTTAAAGCACTTAGGAGCCCCTGTCTGAGCGATGGTTATTCTCAGGCTTGACTGAGGTCGCAGGGCTCCTGAACTGGGAACAGGATAGCCTATCTTGTATCCCCCTTGCCACCGCCCTGCTCTGATTCCCAGATATGAACCCAAGCTCCGGAGGGCCAGATCTCCCCTCCTCACTTGCGCAGAGGCTGGCATCTCAGTGCCCACGGCAGGTGTGTTGTGTGATCATGACCATCCAGGGCTAGGGACACAGGACAGAGGTGGCTGGCTGGGGGTCTGCACAACCGATCTTGCCAAAGGCGCTTCTTTCCCCTTAGTGTCTGGGGCCATCAAAGTGCATGTTTGGGGAAGCATAGCCTGGACTCTGGTGGGGGGGGGGCATCCTGCTGCTTGTGCCTAACAAAGTGAAGGGAAAGTTAGCGAGTTCGTTCCTTGACCTGATCAAGCAGATAGCTCTAGAGACCGTTGAGGCTAGCAGGTAAGGTGACCTACTTGGGTCCCTGAGTGATGTTTTTGTCCCATTAAGTTGAGAATAAAAGCGACGAGAGAAGAGGGCTGTGCTGGCGCATGGAAGAAGGTGCAGGGCTGGGGCCCTCGGGGCCGCTGCACAAGCAGCAGCCATCCTGCAGGCTCGGAGCCTGCACTCTGCACCTTTACTTGCCGTTGAGGAAAATGACTGCCAACGGCTAGGTCCAAGTTCTCATGGTGGGGCTGGGGAGAGTACTGGGGAGCAAAGGTGTGCTTGTACCTGCATGGAGGTTTGCAAAACTGTCCCCAGCCAAGAGGGGCATGTGCCATTTGGGAGGACTCCTGGCTGGCCCTCCATTGCTGTGTCAAGAAAAATGCTGGGGGGCAAACATATCTCTGTTCTCAGCCCATTTGTTCCTCTGAGGCTCTGCAGAATTTTGAGTAAACGTGTAAGATTGTATGTCCAAGAAAAGTAGGGATTTGTGGGTAGGAGGTCTTATTCTCATTGGCTTTGAAGCCCAAGGTTGCAATTCTCTCTGGGCCTTGGTTGCCCCAGATGGGCTGCATTGTGTTTTCCTGTTGCCACCAAGGCAGCTGAAGGAGCTCAAGTGAAGTGTGAGCCAGGGGAGCACCTGGCAGGAATGGCACCCACAAATAGGAAAGGGAGAGAGAGAGGACTGCCTCGGAGGGAGAGGAGCCATAGCCTCAGGTGTCCCATGCAGGGCCTATATGGAACTACCCTGGTTTTCTCCATTTGTACAAATCCAGAAAAGAAAGCTTTCACTTCACTGTGTGTGGGGAGGGGCTGGTGCTTCGGAAGTGCCTAGCGAGTGGAGACCTGGTCTGAGAACGAGTGTCTGAGCTTGTCATACTCTCAGGGAGAATCAGCATAGGCTGCCACATGGTGTGAATCCGCAGCCCTCAGATACGCCCTGTGACTTCTACAGTGGGTGTCTCATTTTTTCCACACCATGATAGAGGCTGACAGGGAACCTTGGGCCTCCGTTGGGTGGGCTGCCCCATATGCTCCTGCCCATGCTGAGTCCAACCGGTGACCCCAGTCCAGGGCTTGTGTTAGGGTCTGGAGCTCAGAAACCGCCTACCAGTGCCTGGAGGTCTCTTCTAGCAGGAGTAGGTCTGTGAACAAGGCAGCAAACAGGACCACCTAGCCTGGCCCCTTGTTACCACTGGCAGGATGTGAGGTGGCAGAAGCCAGGTGAGTGAACAAAAACCAACGCCTTCAAATGACCATCCTTCCTTGGTCCGCCTGCAGCACGGAAGCTGGGCCAGGCTCAGAGTGGGTCCTCTGGACGTATTTGGTGATTTGATTTGACAGAAGGTCACGTCAGCTTTTTTCCCCTCCAAATTTTAATATCAGATTCATTTATTATGCTGACTGCAACTGACAAATGCTCACATTATTCACCCATTTATTCATTTGCTCATGAAATCTGTGTTGAGTAATTCTTCTGCCTTATTGGCAGTTTTAATTCTACAGTCTTTTTTTTTTCTTTTTTTCAAAAGGTCAGTGGCTCACTAGATGACCAGGCCAGTGTGTGCGTTCCCTGGAGAGACTTCTTTTGCAAAGGGATATTGGTCAGGTTTCAGCTTTGGGTCCCTGTCTTCTCTTCTTGTCTTGCATCCATACCAACTGTGATGGGCTTTTGTTCTCCGCTGTCCTGTTACCTGACTCCATATCTGAGCTGCCTCATTCCACAATGAGATTATTCGCTTTATTTTGCTTATTCATTTCAAATTAAGACCTAATGACAATACGTGGACATCAAGCTGGATATGCGTGTCTTGCGTTAGTTTTATTCTTGCCTCTCATTTTTTTCTTCAGAGCAAACAAATCTGTCAAGAGTCTCTGTTTTGGGGCTACCATGTTTGAAATGTCTACGGATTTGCGTTTGTCTAAAGTACGTGAAATTCAGAGTGAGGCTTTCACCTCTGATTTTGACTTGGAAAATTGAAAAGTTGCTCAGGAGTTTGTAGTAGGAAGAAGATGGAAATGTTCGAGAAAGTGTAATTCAGTGACTTTAGTTCCGCGCTGAAGCCGTCGAAGTGCAGAGATCTATAGTCTGGAGCGTTATTTTATGGTAACTTTATCTATGCAGCTGTGTTTGCTGCAAAAACTCACATTTCTGTGTAGAACACCAAATGAAATATGAATGTGCTTTTTACAATTTAGTACTTTTAATAAAGGATTTGTGAGCAAAAAGCTTAAGTACAAGAAGCACAAAACATATAGATAAAAATATAGCCATAATCACGCATCAAACCCAAGAAAATTCATTACATCGAGAAGATCAGTAATTGAGAGAAGTTGAGAGAACTGACAGAAAAATAATATATATACTCAGAATTCCAAAGGCATGAATCCTTTTAGCTGGGATCAGGGCTTCTGAGTTCTCTAGGGTGGGTGTTTTATTACCGTGGATGCTTTACTTAGAAGGATGTAATTTATTATCATTGAATTCGCATGGCAACATGAATTTGGATTTGAGTTCCTGGGAGAAGTTTACAATTAGTCCCCTCATATATATTTATAGCTTTGAAAAACACTTGATGTTAAAATAACTTAAGTACCTTCCCTTTTTTTCGGCTGAACTGTGAAAGAATGAATGCTTTGGTTTTGAACAAAATCTAGTCACTGCTAAATGAAATATGATTGTTGTGGTGGGGTCAGCATGATTAGGTGGGCACCATTCCCAGGATCAGACATGTAGAAGTACATGCCCTCGGGTACCTTGGTCTTACATGAAGGATGCTGTTGATGTTTCTAGATTTACTGTTTCCTCACAGGAAACTTCTGCTGGGGCTTCCAAGTAGACTCTTAGACAGGGTTAACAGAAGATTGGTTATGAAGGTGCCCCTGCCACATTCTGGAAAGGTCACTCTAACCCTAACCCATTCACTCCAAAGCCCCCTTCTGACACGTTCTGTGCTGCTTCATAATATGTAGGAATTGTCCGTGAGCTGTGGTCTCCATGGTTTCTTTTTGTATTAAAATACAGTCAGAACTTGATTATGTGTTTCAGTATTTCTCAGCCTGACCCACAAGGAAAGCTGGTGACAACGATTTAGTTATTGGCTCATGTTTATTGCCGATGCAATGAGGTTGTGGTGTCTGACATTTTCTTCTCACTATGTTGAAGCTTTTAGCAAGTTGCTCTTCTTACCCGGCAAGCCGTGCAACTTGGCCTCTCTTTGCAGCTGGGTTACACGTTCCTTTAACACTGGCCTGCTCCTCTAACCTTACTGGGTGGCTTCCGATGACTTAAACACAGTAATTGGCATGGAGGTCTGAAGCTTTATTTTATGATATTAAATCATTCTTTTCTGGAAATAGAAATCTGCAAAGTATACCGTTCATTATGTGGAGGCCTGTATTAACACGGGCTCTGGCTGAGGGGTGGTGGCACTGGGGAGAAGTCGTGCAGCCTGTGGCATGGAGCTTCCAGCTCTCACCTGTAAAGGTGGGGCAGAGCCACAATGAAAACTGGGGATCCTGTTGCATCTCAGGGATTAAGATGTAGGATTTTCTCCATTGCATAAAGAATAACATTTCCCTAAAAATATTCAAAAGGTGGACTCAGATGAACTTGACTGCTATGGTATTATTTTAGGGGGACTTGGCGATCTCTCCGTTTAATCCTGTGAACGTTTTTTCCCCCTGTGAACCATGATTTTCTTGAAACAAAGAGGATTATCAGTCATAAGTTCTGAAGACTGAAATGGGTGGGAGAAAGGTTTAAGAGAAGGATTTCTGTAAAGGACTTACGAAGCTGGCACTCACTGTAGCTGGGGTGGGGGAATTCTTTAGCTGGGGGCCATCTTGGTTGCTTTGCTCCATGGAGAAGAGGGTTGGATCAGACTTCTCAGACCTTGGGGTCCTCATGGATCCAATCACAGCTGATCCTGTGCCCGTATTGGCTACTGGAAGCAGCTAGAACTTGATATTGGAGCTAGAAAGAGTCCTCTGAGGCTCTCCATTTATAGGCTGCTGTTCTCTAGACAGATTAGGAGCTGCCAACCACTGGAAGTCACTCTGTGGTCATAGCTGGGCTCAGACCAAGGCTCTTGGGGATGCCCAGAAGCCCATTCCTTGCGTAGCTTTCCTCAAGGCTCCATTCCCACACAGCATAACGTGATTTCCTGGGGAGGGCTTTGTGAGATTTGTCTTTGGTGATGAGAGCATCTTGGAGAAAAGGATATCCGAGAGTCTCTCCCTGCAGCTCCCGTTTGCTGTGATTCATGACAGCGCCTTCCACATCTCCCTAGCCTCTTGCTTTGCCCATCTTGCCACTCTAGGCCAAAGCTCTGCACAGCATCAAGAAGGTCCTCAGACCCATATGAGAATTTTCCACCCTGATCAAAGGATAAAGATTTTTTCCTTTTAAAGGAAAAAGTCCATTGAAACATAGAAGGAAACAGGTAAAGAAAATCAGAACAAACACAAAACTGAAAATACAGAGGCTGAAGAGTGTGAACTACGTGTAATCCAGGCATTCTGAGAGCTGAGACAGAAGAGTCTTAAGTTCAAATCTAGCCTGGTAAAAACTTGGGAACTTAGCAAGACCTTCTCTAAATCAATCAATCAATCAATCAATCAATCAATCAATCCACAGTTGTAACTCCATGTGAAGGCCCTGGGTTCCGCCCTCAGTATTGCAAAAACAAGCAAACCAAAAAGGGTTTAGTTTCAGGGGTGGCTTTCTTCTCTGGATTGTCTCCCATAATACATTTTAGCAGAGGAAGTAGTTGAAAGGTGGGGGGGGGAACAACTTCTAGGAAGGTTGAAAGGGATGCTGGTTATCTAACTGGTGGTGTAAGTGGGCAAGTGTGGAGTGGCTTCCGCATCTAGAAATGATTTTGTTAGTATGTAGGTCACATTACTGTACTGTCTGGCTATTGGACGTTGCCTTAGATAACTGTTTGTGGAGTATTAAAGGGTTGTGCTGCCTCAGCACACTTTTTAACTGGTATTTTTCACACAGTGGTGCGGTTGAAAAGGCGCAGTGCTGCAGCAGAAATCAATTTATCTTT
The DNA here is from genome assembly GCA_002564305.1 of Octomys mimax. NCBI lineage: Eukaryota > Metazoa > Chordata > Mammalia > Rodentia > Octodontidae > Octomys > Octomys mimax. The sequence goes on along the minus strand of NDGM011149780.1, from coordinate 22,662 downwards.
CCCTTTGCTACTTGTGTATTGTGAGTTCTTGTAGTGTGTTACCATTTGATTAATTGATATTCTTTGTGTGGGATATCATTTGTAACGGTGCTGTCCAACTCGGGGTGCCTTAAAAACTTTCATAAGAACACTGTGTTATTTATGTGAGACCTCCTCGTGACAGAGTACAATAGTGAGATGCAGAAAGAAAAATTAGATCAAAATGCTCTTGGCTTATGAGTTTATTAAGGACAGAACAGTGTGTCCATTCATGACTTTGGGCCTCAAGCTTCCATGTTGCCGGCTGGCTTTGACAGGCTCAGCTCAAAACGTTGGGTGAAAGAAGTGTTTCCTTCCTTGGCCTTTTGATGGGAGGATCCTCTTGTGGGGGGTAGGGGGCTTCTGGTTCCTGTCTGAGTGAGAAGAATGAGAGGGAGGTGGCAGGAAGGGTCAGGCATGGTGCTGAATACAGAGGCTGCACCCTCTGAACCCCGGAGACAGGATGGGGAGCAGGCAAGTTCTTCTTCACTGTAGGTTTCTTCCAGGATCTTGCTAGAAAGCCCAATGCTTTTTTAAATGACCGCATTTGAGAGCATTTCACCCGGCACGGGTCTTTCTGTGGATATCATTAATATCTATTTTTACAGCGAAGAATGTGACGGAGGAAGGTTCGCAAGCCCCGCGTTATAAAAACTGAACAACGCTGTTGCTTCCCCGTTTCGTTCTAAAGTTTTTTTTTTTGACCCTGCGGTTTATTTTCAAACATTCGAGTTATTTGTTCTGGTGTCTCCTTAAACAGGGGTTGCTTTTCTGCCTTTCAGAAAGGAGCACAGATGGTGACGAAGTCTTCAAGTGCTGACATCCCTGCTTGAGAAAGTGTTCCCACCTTCTTTGTGCTGAACAAGTCAGGCAAACTAACATGATGATGCGATCATCGGTTTCATGCAGACATGCAGAATTGATTGACAGGGGAAAATTTAACATAAACCACACATTCTTTCAGTGCCTTCAATTTCTTAATGATGTTTGTTTGTTGGGTATTAGCAGCGGCAGGAATTTCATTTAAAGCGAAAAAGAGTTGGTGGGTGAGGGTGGAAGGAAGGGGGAGGCTGGAAGAGGAGACGGAGGAAAGGCAGCAAACTTGTTCCAGGCAGGCGGGTTTAAGGGAAAATTTACCGCTCTACTACGGTCTCCATCAAAACAGTTGGTCCCGCTCCTGCTTCTTTGGAGCTAGCTCCGGAGCTCAGGCTGTCAGCGGCTAACTAGCCATTCTCAGACCATTGCTTCTGTTTGCGTGACTAAATACAGACAATTAAAGCCGAGCACTTTCATTCTCTATGAACTCATTGTTATCCAGGGTTCAAGTACTCGGATAATGGGCTGCAGGGAGACGGGCGGATCATGATGGGCAGTGGCAGAGGGTGACTGGGTAAAGCCCCTTCCTCATTATCAGCCTGGCTTTCTCCGTGGGCCCCAGGGCCCCAGGGTGCCTCCTTGCCTGAGGCTTTTGGAAAGACTGACCAAGGAGATCTCGGATGCCCAAGCTGAGGCCTGATACTCCAGTCCCAAGTAAAGACCTCACTTCCTGGGACTTGCAGATGACCTATTTGAGGCCCCCGGCTGCCCACCGGTCCTCCTCACTGTCTTAGTCACTGCCTGTCGCCAGGGAGCTCTCTGACCTTGCTGAGGCTGTGTCTGCTTTTCCTGGTGCTCAGGCTAAGAGTAGAGGAGACTGGAAGTACATTTGTCCCTGAGGTTCCCCATGAAAGTGGCTCTTAGAACCACAGACCAGCTGGAAGGGCTCTGCACCCTGAAAATGGGGTTCCCTCTCTCTGTCCCCATATACTGCTCCCATAACAAACAATACGATGGTACAGTGTAAGTGCAGGGGAGCAAACAGATTTGGGATGCTTAGTATTTTTTCTCCCCAAGCATCTTAGTTTCTCAAGTACTTTTTTCTCTTAAACCTTTAGTGTCTGCTCTGTTCCCAGGCTTAGCCTACAGGTAATCCACACTCCATTTACTCCCTTGCAGGTCTGTCCCCTCTGCCCACCCCATTGGGCATATTATATACATTCCACAGCTCTCTGTTATTTGCTTAATATTTGATTTGAGGGGCCGGGGAGATGGCTCAGTGGAATAAGCGCTTCCCTGGCTAGCACAAGGGTCTGAGTTCAATCCCCGGTTCCGAAAAAAAAAAAAAATTTGATTTGAAGCAACTTTATGTATTCTCCTCTCTGTCTGTCTCTGTCTCTGTCTCTGTCTCTCTGTCTCGGTCTCTGTCTCCGTCTCCATCTCTGTCTCCATCTCCATTTCTGTCTCCATCTCATCTCCTCCCCTTAGCCCTATTGATTGTAGCTGTGATTCTAGTTCTGAGAGATTAGATTTTTCCTCAGTCTTAGGAGGGAAATGGGTTAAGTAGAAATGTGACAAAGTGAGTTTCATTTTTTGACACTGGGACACTATTGCACTCCTAAGCACAAGTGCAGGACAGCCTGCACCTGTCACCTTGCAGGTAGCGACAAGAGGCCCCAGAGAGGCAATGGCCTTTCACGACTGGGAAGTGCATGTGGCCTTGGGAAGAGAGCCTGGGGCTGCAGTGTGGGTGGCAGTGGCAGAGTGGGAGGGGTCACTGTGGGCTTCCCTGAGGAGCCTGAGCTCTGAGCACCCAGCAGAGCCCAGGACGCCCAGCCCTGGTCCCCAGCCCTTTCCTGCACTGCCCCTGCCATGCCCTCATGCCCTGGAGTTGGATTTCCAATCCCGAGATAAATGAGTTCCTGGGGTCCTGGAAATTAAAAAAAAGTGTTTTTTTTTTTTTTTTTTTTTTTTGCTCTATTTCATTAAGTAAGTAGAGTTTCTATAAAGAAGCTGATACTTTTCTTTTTGTATGAAACTAGTTTAGAAGTAATATTTAGCTTATGGCACAAGGTTGTAATCGCAGAAGTCTGGGAGGTGAGGAAAGAGGATGGATGGCAAGTTTGAGCCCAGCCTGAGCAATTTGGTGACTTCCTGGGACCATGTCTCAAAACTTTAATAAGCACCCCTGCAAAAAAAAGAAAAAAGGACTGGAAATATAGCTTAGTGTGAAGAAGGTGTTGGATTAAATTTCTAGCACTCAAGGAAAAAAAAAGTAAAAATTAATAAAATTTAAATAGATTTTCTGACTTTGAAGGACTCTGCATTAAGCAGCAGCAGGGGGGCTCATGGGCTGATCCTACTGCTGCGTGAAGTGCCCCTCATCCTGCGGGGGAGCTGGCACACCCTGGCTGCCTCTGGGCTGGGTTGTGCCCTGGGCTGAAAGCCAGCAGCCCAGCTCTCCCTTTAAGGCCCCTGTGACCTCAGGTCTCCTGCCTTCTTGCTGCACTGCTACTTTCTTCCCCAGCAAAATGGAAACAGTTTTTCATTCATCCTGTTCTCAAGGATGGGTTAACAAGATGGAAAAGCTGGGGCAGGTACAGATTACCAGAGGGCTCCCGGGGACTTTAGAGTGATGACAGAGTCTCTGCAGCCTGTGAGATTCCCAGAAGCCTGGGCTGCTGGGTCCGGAGAGGAGAGCAGAGGTTGATGCAACTGTACCCCTAGCCAGGTCCCTGGAACAAGTAGCTGTCTGGATCACTGTCCCCTGGCAGAACTGGCTCCACCTGAGCCCCTGCTGGTGCCAAAGAAGTCAAAGAGTGGGGAGAGGGTGATCAAAGAAGTCCCCTGTGAATGACTGATCTCTGCTCAGAGCTTGCCTCTCTCTGCCCCTCTGGGTTCTACCTTGAGCAGAGTAGCCCGGGAGGACTTTGTTTCCCAACAATCCCAGGAAGACCTGAGTACTTCCTATCTTTGTGAGAGACCCCTTCTATGAGACTGTGTGCTCCCATAATCCCAAGCATCCCCAGAACTCCTGGGGCTGGAGATCTCTGATTGGTGGTCTGCCAGGATGGGACATGTGTCAGGAGTGAAGGTCACACTAACTGTTGTCTTGGGACATCCCATCCACACGTGGTCCTCCATGCTCCTGAGGAAGCTGGGGCCAAGAGTGGCTGCTCCAGGGCCTTAGCCTGGCATTTCATGCACATAAGTGGGCCTTCCTTTCAGGAAAATTAATCTGTAAAATTTGAGTCTCTAGTGGGACCCAGTAAATCCCTCAGAGGTCAGGGTGTGTGCTCCAGAGTACGCAGTGGAGCCCAGCACAGGTGTGTTGTTGCTCTGTCAACCACATTGATTGTCCTTGAATCCATCAGCCTCAGTTTTTGTGCCCACTCTTCTCATTTTGGTTTTGCCTCATTGGTGACCCAGGAAAGTAGTTATTTTGGTCACTGGGTGCCTTCACTATTTTCTGGAGCCACACACAGGCTTCATCACATGGCCCTGCCCACCGGCCACATGGGCAGTGGGAAGGGCTCGGGGACTCACCCCTGTGGCAGGGTGGCAGCCTCCAGCTTCAGGCGCATTGTGATGTCCCTGTGAGGAGGAGTGCCCTGGGCAGGGCCCTGTGGCTCGAGTCTGGTGGTGGAACTTGTGGTGCTCACAAGGTGCCTGGCTGTGCTTCCAGGCACACCACTGACTGGGATGGTCTCCGGTGGATCACAGGAGCTCACAGTCCTCTGGTCTGGTGCTTTGGAACTCGAAGATCCGAATTTTGGAAGGTTCTCCACTCTACGGTCCTCTTTCCTCACTGTCTGCCCTCAGAGAAGAGCCATACTGTGTCTTCTGGGGTGTTTGCAGGCTGTGATGGTTGATGGTATCAACTGGGTTGTCTTGGGAAGGCCACACTTTGGGTGTGTCCAGGTGGCGTGACTTGGGTACTTTATCTGCTCCCAGCCCTTTCCTTGCTGGCCCTGCTCAGATCTGCCATGACATTCTTGTGTTGGAGCCAGCTAACCCTGGACTGACTCCTCTGGAACCTGAAGCCAAATTAAATCCTCCTTTCAATTGTAGGTATTGGTGGATACTGTGCCCCGGAGGGCAGGAAGCTGTCTAAATCACATGGCCAGGGTAGATTCGGGAGGCCTGGGAGGCAGAGCTTGGCTGTTGCAGTCATGTGGTGCAGTTGTGTTTGCATTTTGATCTAAGCAGCTTTCCTAGCCAGAGCTCTATATTTTGGACCCATGACAAGGCTCTGTCACTGACCTCCAGGGACCCTCCTGGGATTGGGAGGAGGCATTGCTTAGGTGGTTGTCATGGCTTTTCTTGGTCTGCTAGGAGGGCTGAGTCCAGGGGACTGAGCGGAGCTGGGCGTAAGCTGGCCCTCTGGTGTACTGTGCCCATCCCTGAGCCCTTTCTTCTGTTTTGATGGAGACTCTGCGAGCCAGGCTGAATCATTTGCTTGCGTGTCAGTTGGGACAGATGGTTCCTGAGCTCCCGCAGTGTGCCCGGCTCTGGCTCCTGCACTGTGGAGAAGGCAGGACCTTCCCACCTGCCCTGTTCTTCCTGCTGGTTCCTTACGTGGTCCTTCACCTGCAGGTCTTGGTCTAAATGAGGTATCTCAGAGTGGCCTTCTGATCAGTTTTCTTCCATGTGCTGTTTTCTTGCTTGCTTGCTTGCTTTTTCTTTCTTCCTCCTCCTCCTTTGCCTCCTCTTCCTCTTCCTCCTTCTCCTCCTTGTCCTCTTCTTCTTCTTCTTCCTCCTCCTCCTCTTCTTCTTCTCCTCCTCCTCCTCTTCTCCTCCTCCTCCTCCTCCTCCTCGTCCTCCTCCTCCTCCTCTCTTCCTCCTCCTCCTCCTCCCCTCCTCCTCCTCCTCCTCCTCCTCTTCCTCCTCCTCCTTCTCCTTTCTTTCTTTNTTTTTTTTTTGCTTTGCACCAAGGGCCATCCCACTGAGCTACACCCCCAGCTTATTTTCATTTTGAGATAATACCTTATCGTCTAGGTTACTTTTCTCTTGTTGCTGGGACAAAACACCCAACACCCAGAATTAAGGAAGGAAAGGTTTATTTAGCTCATAGTTAGTGGAGGTTTCAGTCCATACTCAGCTGGCTTCAAGGCAGAGAGGCACATGGCAGAGGGCAGCAGCTCATGGTGGCAGACAGCAAAGAGCAAAGGGAGGAGTAGCTACTGTGGCAGTTTACCCACCTCAGGGTGGGAATAGCACGCACACCTGTAATCCTAACACTGGATCATGAATTAATCAGAAACTCTGGAAGCTGCCTCAGTGACTACATAAGCCTTTGAGGGGACACTGAGATATAAACCATAACACTTATTAAGTCACTAATTTGCCTGGACTGGGTTTGAACTTGTAATCCTCCTGTTTCAGCCTCCCAGAGTGCTGGAATCATAAGCATCTACAGGCTATTGCTACTTTTACTTTCTGTTTTGTGGTTATTTTCCTGGGAATTTTTATTTATTTCTTTTTGCTGATTACTGTTCTACTAGATTATTTACTCTATGAGAGCAGAAATCACATGTGTTTGGTTTGCTGCCCTACCTTTAGCCCTACCACTTTGTGCAGCATATAGTAGGTGCTCAACAAATAGGTGTTGGAAGGGACAATCAGGAGGCATAACCCTTCCCTCATGGAAGCCACCCTCAGGCAGGAAGTGATAGGCCATGAGAGGCCACAGGACTCTGTGAAAGGAGTGGGTGAGAGAAGGGAAGGGAGTGCTGCAGGCTGGTGTTGGGGATGCTTCCTGGAAGAGGTGGCCCTTTAAAACCAGGGAAGGAAAGGGAAGAAGATAGGTGACTGGGCCTGGAGCTGGCTTGGCAATGTCCCCTGGATCTATGGGAGGATCCTAAGCGCTAGTGAAGGATTTTGACAAAGGCGGCCTGGAGGGTTTTGGCTTTAGTGAAGTTTCTCTTGCTCAATTAAAAAAAATTACATGGCTCCCAGGATTCAAACAGTACAGACATATGTAGGATAAAACCACAAAGCCCCTTTTCAGCAACTCCACTTCCACACCTTTGTGGTCTCCGTGGAGAAAAACCTCTCTTCAGAGTCTCAGTGGGCACGTAGCCATCTGTATATCTGACGTTCCCTAAATAGTATTATTTGTGGACCAAAACATTAGGTATACAGAAAAAGTACATAATTTTTAGGTTTCTTTCTAATTATAATTATCTAACATACTGGCATGTATGTAACTGCAGACCTACCGAAGAGGAAGTTTTTAATTTTCCTCTTGCGTTGTATTTTCAATGCTATGATAAACATTAACACGCTGCATATGTATTGTTGTGAGCAAGTTTGTGTATTTCTGGAGGACAGATTTCTATTGCTGGATGTACAAATATGTTCTCTGAGAGACATCACCAAATTGCCCTTCAGAATATGTACGTGTGTCATGTCCTTGTCTATCTGCCTTGCATGCATCACGCTGTTTCCCCACATTGTACCGATTATGACTGCTCTGAAAATTTGCCAGTATGCAGGATGAAACCTCCACTTGAATTTCTCTGATTAAGAGTCTGGCTAGGTGTTATATACAGCCCATTTAGTCTGTATAAACAATGAAGAATGACAAAAAACCCCAATTTTCGAAAAAGTACAACTAGCCATCTTCTAATGTATATACCACTACTCGAATGTCTTCTGTGAATTGCTTGTTAATGTTTACTTGTTTTCAAGTTGTTTTCATTGAGTTTTAAGAGCTCTTTGCATATGTTGGGCATCGATCCTTCATTACATGTCATTAAAATTTTTCTTGGGCAGCTTTAGAGACAGGAAAGACATAATGGCTTAGCTTAGGATGGATAAGAGGGTAGGGTGAAAGGGACAAGGTACCAAGCAGCCTTCTGGGCATGAAGAGGTGAAGCCTGGTCATCTTCTTGCACTACAGAGCACTTACCTGGCTCCTCATCCTGCCAGAGGGATCTTGGTATGTGTCAAAGACTTTTGGGAAGATCCCACGCTAGCTGGTGGCGCTTTGCTTTTCAGCCACACGAGGACATCAGAATTCTGTGCCAACTGGTTGTGGCTCTTCTGGGCCTAAGCAGGATGGTGGCATCCTCTCCCACTTTGATCTCTAGGGTGCATCTCTGCCGTAGACCTGGAGAAACCTGAAGTCAGAATAGCAGGGCTGCAGCTTCTGGGAGGGAGAGTGGGATACCCTGAGCCATGCTGGGCTGGGCTGGGCTGGAGGCTGGCCCTGGGCAGGGCTTCATCTTGCCCCTCTGTAGAGAGGCAGATAAGCCCCATTCTCCAAAGGTCCCAAAGCTCTGATGGCGTATAGTTCAGGAACTTCAAAGCTAGGTTAAAATACTATTGCTAAAAGCAGCCACAGGCCCAGCATAGTGTTCTAGCCCCGTACGTTGAGTCTAGCCCTGTTTGGGAGCCCAGGTCCTCCTGGCCTAGAAGATGGGATCAGTGTTCTGGGTTTATGCAGGCCACTGAGGAGTCTGGGGCTGACAGTCTAAGTCTGAGGTTGCCCAGCCAGTTTCGGTCAGAGGTAGGACTTGGTCTCAGTGACCTCAGGCCATTGCTCAGGTATTGGAAGAGCCAGTCCCTTGCAGTTGCCTGTGAGACAGGGCAGACACGTGGCTGGTGGCAGGCACCAGTGCCCGTACCTGAATATGGTCTAGTTTGGAGTCTAGAGGCCTGGTAGATGGTCACAAAAGATCTCAGGGCTTAGGGCCTGGGTGTTTGAACCTAGTCCTCACATGGGCTGCTGGCCTTGGGATTTCGTAGATCCTTTGCTCCTACCTATAGGGAGCTGCAAATCTTTTCTAGAGGGTAAGGGAAGTGTCAGTGACCCCTGGAAGCCAGCACTGGAGAGTTTACCTTATAATGGGGGTCAAGTCAAGAATCAAGGATTAGGAACAGAAAGGTAACACTTGAAGGCCTTTCCTCAATGCTGCCGAAACACCCACACACCCTGTTTCCCGTTGTTCCCACCTAGGCAGCAATTTCTCTGCTTGTTTCTAACAGCTACCTATAGAAAACACTTGAATGCAGATCATATCTGGATGATATTTACTAATATAAATATTTGCTTTCTCGAAGTAACATTAGACAAAATGCCTAAGCGGCAGGCTAAGCAGCCAAATGCTCTAAGGGAAGAGATGCCACCTTTGTGGCGGCCTGGTGTCTGCCTGTCTCCAGGGAGTCACAGGGGATGGTGGAGTGGCCACATGCTGCCACATCTGGCCTCTTCCTCACAAAGACAGTGTGGATGTTTCCTAAACGCTCCAGGCATCTTTGCCAGCTCCCCCCAGGACCTTTGGAGTCTCTGAGCACGCAGAGGTCAGCAGTGGCAGCGCACAGTGTACCTACAGCTGTGCAGTGCGGTCTCCAGGCCCACTGATGACCAAGAGAGGTCGATGGCAACTCAGACACCAGTCATGTCCACCTTGCCTAGTGTAAGGGCAGAAAGGAACTGAGCAAACTGGCCGCCCATCTGCTAACAGCCGATGGAACGCTGCAGACCAAGGCTGGGCAGGGCCTAGCCTTTACACCAGGATGGGAGTCCTTTTATGATTTTTAATTTTTTAGGGAAGGGTCTACACCCAGGTGTTCAGGTTCTCACTACTAGATCAGACTCCTAGTGATTCTCCTGTTTACAGCCTCCCAAGTGCTGGCATTACAAGCATGCAGCCACCATGCCCAGTCTCAACTGCGGTCTCAGCACGCTTCGGGGGGCGGGGCCGGCATGGTAGGTCTAGGGATTGAACCCTGGTCCCTGACCCTGCTTGCAGGCGCTTTAATCCGCAGAGCTTATTTCAGAGTCCTTTTCAATATGGGCTTGCTGTGAGCAATCTTAAATAATGCAGAATTGCACTAGAGCCAAGGCCCAGGGAGAGGCTGTGGAGCTTGGGAAAGCAGGGTTGCATGAGCCTGAGAAGGCATCTACCACTGCCTGCGTGTGCAGGCTTCAGCATGGGGCCCTGAGGTTGAGCGGAGGAAGGCTGTGTGCCCGTGTGTGTGTGTGTGTGTGTGTGTGTGTGTATGTGTGCCTGTGTGCACACATACCCACCCGTGTGCCTGCATGTGTGCACGTGGTGCATGCGTGTGTGCATGGCTACTGTGAGGATCTGTAGAAAATTCCTTCCAATGAGCCCACAGCCCCGCGTGCTTGTGTCCTGCACCCACCGGAGATCAGCTTTCTTCCCCTCGGGCGACTCCGTTTCCAGATACGCTGGATTTGCACAGTGCCTTTGAGGCAGCTCGTTCTCTTCTTTTATATTCAATATTACTACAGTTCTCGTAACCTGAATGGCAGTGGTTTTAACAAATAAACAAATGCTAACTGCCAACTTCTTTGGCTGGACCGACGTGAATCGGCTTTAGCAAGTGAGGAGATGACATATCAAAGAATATGTTGACTAATCCCTTCGCTGTCTGAGAGCGTTTTCCAGATCGTAGACAAATACACTGGAGGCGTTTAAAATAGAAGTCCGGGCATGGCCACAAGTGTGTTCTGGGGAGTTACGGCATCCACGTGTTCCAGGCAGGTGAGTATTTATAGGCAACGCTGAGAGGCAGGGGAAGCCAGAACCCACTCTCCACCCTTCCGATGGCTGTGGTAGGAACACGCTGGAACACTTTTCTGCCTTTATTTATTATTTGCTATCATTGTGACTATTTTTTAATTTTTTTTAAAACAAATAATTTAGTCGTAAAGCCTCAGACTGATTTTTTTTTTTTTTTGGTGAAATAGTTCTAGTGAGCTAATTTATTTTTCAACTTTAAAACATCAGCATTTTATAGATCTGAATTTCACAATGTGAGGATGATTGCTACGTACAATTTGCAAAATTGTGATTAGCCAGCCCTTGCTTTGAGTTAGTTCTTCCTAATTCACAAAGGCTTCCAAGAATAGTCTGCACAAAATTCAGTTTGCAAATTGCAGGGCAGATTTTTAGAGGGCAGTTTAAAGAATGAAGTCCTAAGGGTTTTATCTATATTTATATCTCTTGTTAAACCAAACTCTTATGTAAATGTTACAATCTGTAAATAACTAGCAGGGCTGCCTTCCTACAGGCAAGATTGCATCTCCATTTTTTGAGATTTAGCAAAATTATTAAATGGCAGAATTGACTAAGATGCGAGTATATTTGGAAGGAGCTAATAAACATTAATCAATATCATCAGCTGTATTTGTGTGAGGGATTCAGGGGCTGAGATGTATAGAGACCTTTCAGGGTGCAGTTGAATTTCTTACAAATTAAAAAAAAATTGAAGTTAAAAAGAAAAGGCATTGCCCTTAGTGATATTTCAGGGGGCAGCAAGGAGATGGCTCTGTTTGTGCTTACTTTTCACAGCCATTAATGTTTCAGGAAAGCTTGCATGGTGTGTACAGTCTGGGTTCCTTTTCATCCTTTTGCCATCGGACAGGAAAGAAATGACTAGCCTCCCTCAGGGTTAGCGGCAATGCCTACTTTCTGACATCTGTTTGTTTCTAAACATTTTACCCACCTTGATGAAATGGAGCTTGGTGTTAGAAGCTGATTTGAAGAAAAGAAAAGATGAATGATTTAAAAAAAAAAATCACATTGATTAAATACCAGAAGTCACATCCCAAGAACCGCAGTGTTTGGATGGCCATTGCTATTTATTTTTTTCTTCAGCCTAGATAACTTACAGAAATTTTAATCATGTTTAATCTTTGAATTAAACTGAATTAGTGGCTTCTTATTTTTAAATAGAAGTATAGTGGGCTCGGTCTCGTTGATTTTAATCAGTCTTTGGGCTCTGCTCAGTTTTGGGTCTTTCTTTGGCACATCATGGAATTTACTCCTCTCAAACAAATTACACTTTCTCAAGTCATTAAGTCTGCTTTACCCTCTGGCTCCCAGGCAGAAGCACCCAGTATGGCGGGGGGGGGGCAGGACCCAATGAAAAGGGAGGAGAAGGAGAGAGAGCTGCTGGGGTGAGGAGGAACAGAGAGACAGGGCCTGCACCCCATGTCTACGGGGTCCTGGGAACCCCTGGCCCGAAGAATCAGGGCAGTCTCTTGGGTAGAACTGCAAGGCAGGTATATTGGACACGTTTGGGATCCCTTCCTCATCTGGATTATTCAGATGACCTCTACACTAATTTTCTCCATGAAATAACATTCAGATCTTTCCCTTCTTTGGCCTCCAGCGGAAGGTGGCTTTTCATTCAGTCTGCAGGCAGTATTGAAGGCCCGCTCTACACTAGCCATGTCATTAAAGACAGGGCTATACTTCAGTCCACGACTTTGTATTGGATGTATTGAGTACCTAGCGTGTATGACTGTAGCTTGGAGAACAGTGAGGAGCAAAGGGAGAAATGGCCCTGTCCCGAGCCTGTATCCTGGCAGCCAAGTCTGTGACTAGTGGCAGAGCCAAGCGCGTCCCCCCACCCTCGGGCCTGCCTGGGTTGTCCAAGGGGCTCTCCTCCTCTGTGGAGGTCATGTTCAGGCTGAGGTGCATGTCCTCGTTTGTTCTCTGGAGCCCATCCACCTCACAGGCTGCCTGTCTGTCTCTGAGACACCCCCTGCCCCCTCAGAAGGAGTCCTTTCTTCCAAAGCCTGCCCTTCCCAGCCCACCCCCAGCTGGTCGCAGCTCCCTTTTCTCTCTCCTACAGGTGCCCTCCCCACAGCTTATAGTTTCACAGTAAAAGAAGTCTTAATCCAGTCCCACAAATTTCGCAAACAAGGAAGGAGGAAACAAAGCCACGCAGTACCCCATCATTTCCACTGGCTAACCTTTTCATCTTTCCTTTTCACACACATTTTTCACTGTATATAATTGTAATAATTGTACCCTGAGTCTTACATCCTTTCCCCAGGCATCATGTGATTTGTATTTTGCTAAGTTCCCATATAGTTTATAACCACCATTCCTAATAGCTGCCGGTTTCCACTGAATGGATATGCCATAATTTACATCACAATTCCTTTATTATTGGCATTCAAGTTATTTCCAATAGTTCTTTAATATAAAAAATACTGTGATGAGCATCTTTATATGAAAAAAATCTTTTTTCCCCCTTATTTCAGACTATTTCCTTAGATCAGATGCTCAAAGGGGAGATTCTTGTTTTTCCATTCCCTTTCACAAATTTCTGTATTTTTTTTTCCAAGACGTGGCCTTGCTGTCTCAGGAACTTTGCAGGCTTCTTTTGGACAAGGGATGCATGTATTGCATATTTTTTTTTTTTAGAAGTCTCTTTAGACCTGGTCCTTGGCCAGGTGTGAAGGAAGCAGTCTAGGAAATCTCCTTGTCCGTAAGTTTCCCTCATTGCACATAATGGATGTTCCCTGGGAGAAACCCTCCATATTTGGGAGCTCACACTAAATTTTTGAAAAATTTTGTGCTACCAGGTAGGTGAGAAGGCCATAACTTCCCATAACTTATGCCCACATGGGGTCTTCCAAATGCCCACAGACCTGTGAGTGGAGGCAGGGGCTAAAGAGCTCCCTGATGTCTCTTGGGTCAGACATCCCACCCTGTAGCAACCGCTGTCTTCCCAATTCGTGGAGCTTCACAGGATTCCTCTGCCAGGCTCCATTACTTTTAGATGTCCTGGTTCCCAAAGGGAGATATGTGGTACAGTGGAGAAAACTAGATATCAGACATCCTTCCACCTCCTTGAGTACAGGGACCAGTCCTGAGAAGCAACTATGGGAGCCAGCATCCCTGGAGGCCCCCACCTCTCCTGAGCCCAGGGTAAGGGCCTTGATATTTCTGACAAATGGACCTCATTCCAGAGCTGGAAAGGTTCTTAAGGGACCTTGTGGCCTCCCCACTTGGGATGAGCTTTGCTGGAAGAGTCCAGGCCTCTAATGCTCACTGGATGTCAGGGCAAGTGTGTTTCCGGGATTCCCCTCCCGGCTCAGCTCCAAGCTGTCAAGACCCTCCTCTCCCCAGCCCCCTGCCCCCAGCCCCTCACCCCTTCCTGCACCCTTCCCTCTGCCCTCCACCCTCCCTCCCCAGGCACTTAACTCCAGACCAGCAACACCTCCCACCTCCTGTTTACATCCTGGATCTTTCTTGAGTTGCTAATTCACCCACAATCAATAATTCTATTCTTTTAAAGAAATTACAGAATATTTCTATGTACGTAGGGAGAGGGGAAAAGCACAGTGTGTGTCGTTTTCAATTTGATGTGTTCTGGATTTAGTAGTGCTGAATAATTCATTCCTGTTTAAAAAATAAACATACTATCTCTATCTGAACTTGGTTAGGGAGAGGGCTTCATCCTGAGTCAGTTCCAGGGTTGCAGAGCTTTGGGATGGGCAGTGTGAGGTAGAAGTCAGATTCCATCTGGGAGAAGCAGCCTTCTTTTCCCCAGTTGGGGTGGTAGGATGGTTTTGGCCCTGCTGGAAAGTGGCATTGCTGGTTCTTAGCAGTTTCACTTTCCCTTCAAGAGTTTTTCTCCCTCAGCTGGAGTTCAGCCCTCCAACCATCCGTCTTGCTATGAGTCCACCAATGTCTTCATCCTTCCTTCCCTTCTTCCTGTTCACATTCCTCTATCTGTGCTTCTGTCTACCTGAGCATCCCTACCACTATTTCTGCCTTTATTCATCTGTTCATTTTTCATTTTTATCACTCAACCAGTCATCTACCCATTTATTCTCCTACTTGTATCCCTGTTTGCATCTATCTATGTTTCTATGCATGCATCCATCCATCCATCCATCCATCCATCCATCCATCCATTGACCTATCCATCCATCCATCCATCCATCCATCCATCCATCCATCCATCCATCCATTATGTTTGGAGCAGTACAAACCCCTGAACTCCATAGCCTTGTTGTATGCATAACAATGGGAAATTCATGCCAGGAAATTACTGACAGAGATACAAGTAGGCCACTTTTGGCTTGCTGCACCCTGTTCTGCATGGACTCAGTCTCTCTTCTTTCTGCAAAAAATTTCTTCTCTTCTTCTAGTTATTCCTGAAGACTGAGGCACTGTATCATGTTAAGGTGTTAATGGTGAGCATGAGTTCCATATGGCACCTTCTAGACCAGCGGGTGAACCTTTTCGCACACATGCCACAGGAGGCTGTTTGTTATCAGGAAAGCTCTGAAAGTTTCACACTGACTGTTCTATACTTCCCCTTGTACATGGGGAAAAGAAGCTCAGGGATTGAATCCTGGTGGTTTTATAAGAAGAAAGGACAAGACCAGACAGACACAGACATCCATGCAAAAGCATTCTCTGTCTCTTACTGTTTCGTGTCCTGTGTTGTCTCAGAACTACTAGTAAGAAGACCTTTACTAGATATGAATCTTCAACTTTCCACCTCCAGCACCATGAGGCACATTAAACCACTTCTCTTTATAAAGTAGAATGCTTCAGCTATATTTCATTATAGTAATGAAAAATGGATGAACATACTTACCCCTGAAGCCATTCCTCCTTCTCCTCCTGGACACCTCAGCTGGGTATAGAATCTGAGGTGGGGGTGGGGTGGCAGCCAGCACAGAGGCCACTCTGCTGAGCTTCAATACTGAGTTGTTGGCAACTAGCCATAGGTGTCTGTGAGGCCAGTTTCTTTACCTGTGCCATGGAAAGCAAGATGCTAACAGCCATGTTACAGGGGTGTGGTGGAGCTCCAGCAAGAACCCACGCATGGAAGCATGGCAGGAGCATGAAAGCTGTAGACAGGGCTTTCTGGGGACAGTGGTTGATGCCTTTGAACTCTAGAGGGTCCTCTGAGGCGCCAGCCCACTAGCCTTTACACAGAGTACCATTGTGTCTGCATTCTCCCCGATTCCTGCAGAGAACTCTAGGGATTTTAGGGGGATGTTGGAGGCACGGAATCTTATATGTATCAGGTCTGGCATTGCCTGTGATGTCCAATTCTGTGGACTGTGGCCTGGGTGCAAGTATGGTCCTAGCACCAAATCCTGGCAAAAGATCAACCCGGATGTTCTTCCTGAACAGTCTCCAGATGTGCACTGTGTGAGGCTGAGCTGAGCCTTGGTCATGAGTGCTGGGCTTCCCAGTTGTGCCACCTATTGGACACGAGGCTGCTGTCACCTCTGCTCCGGGGCCACACCCCTAATTGTGAGCTGTCCTCCTTCTCGGTGGTGATTCGGCTGTGTGCTGGGGAGCCCTGTTCCACACACTTAGACTGCACTCCACGTACCTCGTCTCCCCTCTGCTAAATCACAAACAGAAATTGAACTCGAGGTCACGTATGAAGTCATAAGTGTAAGTTTATTTTTTACATGTGGAGTGTTCTTTATTTACAGTCAAAAATCCCCTGAAGATTAAACTTTAAAAAGATTTAATAGTGCCGGGGTCAGATGGTAACCTCTTGCTGTGCTCCAGGCAAACAGCAGAGCTTAGAAATAGCAGCCTTTTTGAAGAGGCTTAGTGAGTGCAGAGGGCTGGCGCACTGTGGGGACATGTTCGCCCTGGCCCCTGGACAGCTCTGTGTCAGGGCCCAAGGAAGAGGCCAGTGCCTTGGTATCCATTCCAAAGTCTGGTGGGCTGCAGACACGCAGTAGAGTGGGTGAAGGCAAGAGGACACTGATTCAGGGCTGAGAATCCAAGGCGTGGCTCTATGCATAGTTCAGTCCCACTTTTGCTCATGGTGGTGAAACAACCCCTCCCTGGAGCCAGCTGGGACTGTCCCTTTGCCTTCTCTGCAGTCACTTTCTGAGAAGGAGTCTCAGGATGGAGAGGGCTGTGTGTGCCCGGGATAGAGGTGTCTACTTCTCTTTTTGGTACAAATGACTCTGGAAAAAGTTATTTTATTTTAAATTGGGAGTTTTTTTTTTAAGGCTTTCTTTTCATGCAACTTTGGTCTATAGTTTGTTGACAGCTTTTGTTAAAAGATACATCATTGTTGAAATTAATGCAAGAGCAGCATGTGCCCCTCTGGCTCTGCGTGTAAAACTCCAGCTTGGACCCCAGGATTTACACCCAACTGTGAATGAATGAGGCCGATGCTCACCTCTGAACCCTGCCGTGGCCAGTAGAGTCTGTCCCGTCTCCACTTCCTCTGGGAATCCAGGCTCTTCTCAGTGAGCAGTGATTTTTATGAGCAAAGTGGGGTGTTTTCCAGGCCTGTATTTGATTTTCACTTATAATTATCTCCACATAAGACTTCAATTTCAGATTTTGAATTGGAGACACATGAACCCGGCTATGCATGTTAAAAGATCAGTGACAAAAATCACATGACATTTGCATGCTGTAATTGTTCCCCCTGACCCCCC
>NDGM011149770.1:0-10430 GCA_002564305.1 Octomys mimax | reverse complement strand
TGGCAAGCGCAAGGGCCTGAGTTCAATCCCTGGTTCTGCCAAAAAAAAAAAGAAAAGAAAAAAAGAAAAAGAAAAGAAGAAAGAAAGAAAGAAAACATGAATATGAATGCTTTATATGTGAAATAATACATTATCATGGCAATTTGTATTTTGTTTACATCTGCTTGACATACTTTTCTGACATTTCTGAACAAATGCTGACCATTTTCATGTGGAGAAATCTGTGTGGAATGAATTCAGTTGAGGCTCTGTTTCAGGAAAAGTTTTATAAAATGTCTTGAAAGTTTGTTACTTGTCTTTCTGCATTTGCAAAGAAGGCAGAGACCCTCCTGCTTTATTCCACTCTATATCCTCAAGACAGTGAGCAGCACAGGACCAGTAAGAAGTTCAAAACTATTAGTACAGGAGTGAAGGACTTTAGTTTTGTAGCTGCTTATTTTCAAGGATGAAAAAATAAACAGTAGTTTCAAAACTATTGTGTTTTAGCCATTTTGTTTTAAAATATATATTATGCATTCTAATTACAAAATTAAGAAAGTTTCATTATAAAAATCTTCAGATATTCCTGAAGTATTTAACAGAAAGTAAAAGTATAACTATTATAGGTCTCAATATTACCAACATTCATATTTTGTAGATAACCTTTTGTATTTTTTTCCTGTGATTTGTATTCTATACAGTTAAAGTCATCCTTAAATCCATAATTCCATTGGACTTCTGTGTGAAGTTCAAGTATTTCTCCTTCAAGTGATGTCTTATACATAAGATTAAGAGATTTATTTATCTCATTTTACTCTCAGGAAGATCCTATAAACATGTGTAGTAAATGATAGCTGGGCTCAGAGATATTAAGGAAATTGCCCTCATTTTAGTAAGATAAGATAGCAATTGCATCTATAGACTACAAATATATGTATTGTACACACACACAGAGTCCACCAAAAACATGTACACATTTAGGAAAAAATGCAGTATGATTTTGTTTTCAACAGATGGTGTTACCTTTGTATGGGAACTCTAGATGGTGTCGCATATCAGTGAAAACCCCCTGGAAGCCCTTAGAGAAGACACTGAAAATGTATGTGAAGCCGTCTCAATGACCAATGTTACGTGAGCAGCAGTTTGCCCTACTAATAAATGTCTGGAAGTAAAGGACCACCACTCTGAACACTTCTTATAATTGTAAAGGCCAGCGGTAGGTTGTATTAATCTCAGGATGTCTCAATAAGTTCAGTAATAAAATATTTATGTAAGCTCTTCCTTTTCTGAAATGTGCATATATATGGGAAACTCTCTCTATGCATCTTAAAAATATATTGCAGTATGATTAGTTAAGATTTTATAAATAAACTTATGAGAAAATAATTAAAGTATATAATTACACTGGAAAAAAGATATAAAATGTTAAGATATACAAACTACAAAAAGATACATTATAAAAATGGTAGTAAAATAATTGAATTGTAATTTTAAGTATGAGAGAAATTTTATCTATCTGAAGACACTCAGCTTTTCAATTTCACTCTAACTGGTAACGATCTTATTTCTGTCATCTTAAAAGAATATTTAAATTATTAACAAGTGGAGGGGTTGAGGAGATGGCTCAGGGGAATAACCATTTCCTTGGCAAGTACAAGGGCTTGAGTTCAATCCCTGGTTCTGCCAAAATAATAAAAAACTAAAAAAAATTACTAACAAGTAGAATATGAAAATATGTAAATACTTATTTGTAAATAACATAAGTTAGCTTGCCCTTGTAGGTTTTAGAAATGTCATTAACTGGTGGGGATCTGTATGTTAACCTGAGAGTTGGTTTGATGAAAAAGAGCATACCTGAGGCCATTTCAGAAGAATAATGGTGACATTTTCTAAACCTTTATAAACAGAATCCTGTAGAAGGCTGCTTAATCATTTGTCTTACAAAAAGAACACATGTTCACATACTGGTGTCTTATAAACCTGAAGGCATCAACAGCACTAACTCCAACCCAATATGTGTTTTCAATCATTTCTAACCTGAGAGGCTTGATGATATGAACCAAATTGAAAAGGTAACAGAATTGTATTCCCTTTTCTGTAATGCAGCTCCTTATCTACCTTTTAGAAAGCAGGAGGCTTTTGTGTCCCTCCAGTCTGAAAGCAGTTACTTCATTTCAGCTTTTCAATAATAGTCCAGAGTGATTTCAATGTGTTCATCATTCCCAATTTGTAGAACTGTTTTTTGTTTCCCTCAGTACACTTTAGAATGCAGGCATTTATGCTTGCTTTGGTGCATAAAAAATGACAACAGAAAATTAATTGGTCTGAAATTTCAATAGAGTCAAAGCTTTAGCGCTTCTTAGGGTGTGGCATGGCAAGAAACCCTGGGCAGGAAACCCTACTGAAGCCTCCAAACATTCCAGACTTGGGAAGAATTACTAGCTTCATTCTTTCTTTCTTTGAAATGAGGATATGATTATCTTGACCTATTGAGGAGATTAAAGATTATAATTCATAAAATAACTACACCATATATGTGAACTTACTGTATGCATTGGCATTGATTTAATTAGCTTCTACTGGACAAAAATACAATATTGACCTTTTTCTTTCCCTAAGACGGTCTGGCATATAACATCCTGGACTGCAGCCTGCCAGAGTTTTATACTTGCCAAAATAAATTATAGAGATGAGTTGGCTCTATCTTGAAGATAGAGCACTAAGAAATTGGGTCCATCGCTGTCATTTTCCTCTCGGATTCCCCTCATCTGTCACAACACAGTAGTTATGAAAAATGAAACCATAAATTCAATTTGGAGGGCAATTTGCAGCTAATCTTTGGAGTAATTCCAGTGTGAATAATGCAGTAATTTGGATGCATGGTCAGTCAATTCAGCCCTGATTTATTAGCATTTAAGAAATCTTTTTTTTCATTAATGATAATTACTAAACAAGAGAAAATAATTTCCCTAAGATTATCTACTTTTGTATCAGGCTTTCAGTTTTGAAAAACAATTACATTGTATGTTAAATTATGATGATAAAGAAAAGGTTATGCTTTGTTGTTTAAGTTACAAAATGTGTTTAGATTTTGAGCAATGATTCTTTCTAGGCCCTGTGTGGACTGTTCAGCTCCAGGTTATAACTGCCTTTTTTTTTTTTTTGCTATGACTCCCATTAGAGTTAACATTTTGAATATCTCAGCAGAAGGACCCTGGGATTTGATATTGATTTTTCAACACTCCTTACACCTTGAAAGATGTATTAAAATCTAGTTGCAAAAAGAATGACATTTCTGTTCATGTCTAAGAGCCGAGTTTATCAGAGATTTTTTTCACTGGTTATTAAAACTTTACTTTCTGACACATCCAATATACTCTGAGTCAGTGCATTCACAAGCATATGTTTAAATAGAAGGTAACAGCACATTATAATCTATAAAAACAGTTCTCAGAAAATACTTATGTTCATTTTCTTTTCTGTATTTTATTGCAAGCTCTTTAACTACCTCATGTTTAGCTATTGAAGTAGGTACTTCAAAACAAAGAAAACAAAGCAGAAGTAAAGCCAACACATTTACATTTTTTTGTTCTTATAAATAAATCCACAAAATATTGTTTCCTATTCATCTCCTTGCCTCTGTTTCACCTATCTCAAAGTCAGGGCCATGAATCGTCCAGATTTTGCATTATTCCATTAAGCGGGGATGGTACTTTTGATTCTAGGCATATAAAATCCCCTTCAGTTCTGGCATTCTTTAAAATGAATGAAATAAACAATAGATAAATAATGACCCTAAGGTTGTAGCAGCAATCCCTGCTATTATAGGTGTTATAGAACTCAAGGACAGTTGGGTATTTATAATGCCAAGCTAATTGATTAATGAATTCAGTGATATGCTAGCATATTCAATATAAGCTAAATTGCAAGTGGGTTACCCAGGGTTTTTAGCTGTCAACTTTTTGTAAGCAGTAACTATTGAATAACATTGTATATAATCAATAATTGAAAGGGAGATAACACATTGACATGCTTTTAACATTAAGTGGCATGAATGGAATGCCAGGTCCAAATGATTTCTATTTTAAAAAGAAGTGCTCATTCTAGGGCACATGTGCCTCCTGTTAAACTCTAGCAAAGGGTGTATTTTCCTCTTTGTGGAGATCATGCTCCAACTGAAGAGATAAAAGGTCCTTCAAGAACTCTCTAGGTATTTGCTTGCTACTCTTTCAAAGAGTATCTGTTTGTTGTCTCTTTCTAAAAGGAGTTCTGTTGGTTAAGGTTAAACTCAGAGAAGTAAGAAGAAGCAGTTCAGAGTGTGTGTTTCAAAGTGCTGGTGCCTCAGACGCAGCCATTTCTAACCTGCCCTAGTTAAAATTCAATTATTGTAGAAAGGACTTTGGGATGATGGTGCAGCCCTATCTTTATTTCCTCTTACAAATAACAATAGCTTTCAAAGATTCCCCATACTCAGTACTATCTTTGTTCCCTTCAGTTTTATACAGTGAAAGTGACATTAAAATATAGCAGAAGAAATTTTGGAAGTGTTAGGCATCATTTTACTTAAGTTTTTATATGAGTGTTTTGAGTGTTCCTGTGTAACTTTTCTCCATTAAGAAGGTACAGTTTTGTTACTTACTTTTAATTTTCTATTATGCACACACAAAAACAACAGGCTGCTGAGCTGTTACTTCAAAAGAAAATACTTGTTCAAAAGAGTCTCAGTTGTACCGGGAACAATCCTCTATTGTGCCATGAGCCCTAAGATCTCCCATAAGACCATAGAATATTAGATAGAGATAGAAATGTTCTGGCCCATCCCTGTTACCAGGTATTTAAATAAGGTCCAGGCAGTTCAGTAGGACTTGCTGTTCCTGGGAAATAAAAAAAAAAAGATGCTAAGTCTTTATTTGCATTAGCCTTTGTGGTATTTGCATTAAGCTCTTAGGTATCTGAATAATTTTCTAGAACATTGTTTACCTAAATTCTGTGGGCTTATTTTATTTGCTCATTTTTTTATTTTTTAAAGTAGGGCATAACATGTCTGTTTATTTGGTTACCTAAGTTCAGGTCTGTTATAAGCGACAATATTTGTTGTTTGGTCTATTAAGTGGTGATTTCTTAAAAAAAAAAAAAAAAAAAAGACACCTTTGTCTCTTTGTTCAAGGTAGTCTGTTGTTCTCTAAGGCAGCTTAGGTGACTTTTCCTGAATCTTTTACATAAAATAAATCATACCAGCATTTACCTGAGAAGGTTGTCCTCTGAGCTCTCCCTAGATAGCCGCCTCTTCTTCTTGGAGCTAATTGGTTTGCTTTTGGTGTCTCTGTGGCTTTTATTACTGACTCATATGTATTTAATTTTTATATTTCTCCTCTAAATTTCATGGAGCTCGCTGACAGGATCTAATTTATCTTGGGGAACAATTACAGTATGTGAAACGTAATGAGCAACTAACATGTGGTTGTATAATTTTTCTGCTATAGTGAGGCACAATTGATAAATCATATATTTCAAGTGTTTAGTGTGAGGCCTTGTTTTATGCATACATAGTAAAGTGGCCATGATAGAGTTAACACATCTATCACCTCACTGTTTTTGAGGGCAAGGAGTGGAACTGCTCAAGACATACTCTTAAAATTCTGTGTGCAATATAGTACTTTCAGCTACAGTCACCACCTTGGTACAAATTTCAAGTCTGTACATATAACAGCTGCTAGGTGGCATGCACATTCTGGCCATTTATATTCCAAGTTGGTCAGGCAATCAGTTAAAGCAGAATCCCCGGGAGCTTATTACCAATGCACAATGGCAAGCCCTACTCTAGACTGCTGAATCAGAATGCGTGTTTTTCAAAGCTTTCCAGGTGACTGCTATATTTTTATAATACTGTTGTTCTTACACTTCAATGTTTCTGAGTGTGGTTCATGGGCCAGCACTATTACATGACCTGGCAATGGTACACAAAGGTAAATCTTGGGCCTAATTCCAAGCTGTACTAAGGCACTTTGATGCGGCATAAGAATAGTAGAAAGCAACTCCTCCATATTGGGTGTTTCTAATACTTTCTAAAGTTAGCACCTCTGTTTACAGCATTACCCTTTTCCTCAGTCTCTCTTGGGAATGTGAAACGTACTAGCACTGTCTCTGAACTATAATTAATACAAAGTAGATTCATGGCCTGAATTAGATTAGTGACACATTTTTCATCACAGAACAATAACAGAGCTAGCCAATGAAATCATTACTGAAATTTGAGAACAGAAATGGAGTTATCCATCTATGAATAACCTTTAAAAATACTTATTCATTCATCATGATTCAGAATTGCTCTTATTGTCCTAAAATATTAAGAATTAGTTTCATGCAAGTTTCTAATATAATCCATTTTTTCCTTCCTCTAGACTTATTCTGAAGGTGTTGACCTGTGGTGTCCAGGGACACAGCAGTGGGGAACAAATTCCTG
This sequence comes from Octomys mimax, assembly GCA_002564305.1. Classification (NCBI taxonomy): domain Eukaryota; kingdom Metazoa; phylum Chordata; class Mammalia; order Rodentia; family Octodontidae; genus Octomys; species Octomys mimax. The sequence continues at coordinate 3,988 of NDGM011149770.1, read as the reverse complement.
TAATAATGTATTACAAAGAACGAAGAAGAACTCTCATTAGTAGAGAGAGGCTCCTAGAGAGGACACAGAGAAGGCATCTAGCTCTAGCTCGAGGGCTTTGTGTAAGTTTTGTTGAGTCATTTTACTTTGAGTAAGAAAATGAAACAATGTGGTTGCTGCCCTTAGTTAGGCTTCTGATGTTGAAGAGACTTTCTTGGACACTTTAGTGAACCACTTTCCCCTTATACTTTAAAGTTTTTTAGGGCTTTCCACAGTTTGCTCAGGGCACCCTCCACATCTACCTCCTGGTCTCACTATTCTCACCCATGAGAACAAGGAGCCACTAATTTAAGTGATTCATGTCATGGCCTGCAGAGGTAACAGAAACTAGCCCTTCTCTTTTCTGGCTCGCCATTTCATCGGTAGATAACTTACCTTCATTTCACTCCTTCTGGTCACTTTCCTTTTCCTAAGGCAAGGTATCACTTTGCACAAGCATCAAAAATGGATGAAATTTCAGGACTTTCTGTACCAAGAGGGTCTTTAGTGTGCAAATGAGAATTCTAAGGTTTTGAGAAGCAGTATGGATAAGTTTATACTCCTGCATGGTTGGGATTTTCTGTACAGAGAAAAATGATATGCTATAAATACAGAGAAAAATAAAATAATAATATGAAAATATTTTTCTATATCAATCTGTTTATCATTTTAACATCCAGAGATAAGTATTTCTTTTATGGTGGAACCATGTGTTTTTTATTCAAAGTGTAATAAAAATTATTCTTTAAATTTTTAATGTAATACATATATGTATTTATAAAGAAAATGTAAATAATGAAAAAATAAAACAATTTGTAGGCAAATGGGTGCATCTTGCAAATATAATGCTAGGTGAACTAAATCAGATATATGTTTAAATATGGTTTCTCTTATATGAGAAACTGTACTTACATATATATGTTTATACAGATATATTACAAAACAATGGATAAATGGGGAATAGGGAGTTCGAATAATTCCCCAAGTTATCTATTGTGTTGTTTTAAAAATATTCTAATATATATGCTAATTTGTTTCATTTATACTACTAGTTTTTGTTTATTGAAAAAGTTTTGTCCTTTTGTTTGTTTCTTCCATGTAAAACTCTTCTTTCTGAAATTGATTTCTTCTTCCTCTTGAATTCTTTTCTCAGAGAAAATTGGTCCTGTAGGAATATAAAGATTACCTCTATTCCTCTGCCTCCCTTCTGTTTTCCTTCTTCTTTTCTTCCTCTGCCATTCCCGCCAGCCTTCCCTCCGTCTTTCCCCTCTTCCTCCCTTTCCTTCTAAGTTAATAATTTGAGGTTTCTACCCTTGTGAGTGTTTTTTGCATTGCAATGATGGGAAAGACACAAGACATGGGAAACCAATGTGGTTATTGTTGGAATAATGCTGAAATCCAGAAACTTTGAGGATAATATAAGAAACACATATTAAAGGTGTATCAGATGATACAGGGGAGAAATGGCCCAGTCAAAAGTTGGTGAATTATGCTAAATTATAAATATATCTTTCTGATGTGTCTCATTTTAGGCTTATTCTGTTTTTCTTGGGATGCATTCAAAGCTGGGTTTACAAAGGAGGCAAATAGTTAAGAAAACACTGAGACTAATTGAATCATATAGTCAGAAAGTCTGGTTAAGTTAATAGAATTCCTTAGTTTCTTAAAACAATGACTGAGTTTTAAATTATCCTGTTGATTGTAATATTTGGACTGACCTACATTCTTCTCCTTCTAATTCAGCCACTCTCTGATTCACAAGGTTCAGCTTATTTAAAACTACAATGGGAATAATAATTGTCTTAAGGTTGCAATTCGTACTTTCTGGATTAAATACAAAAATAAATTATTGAGGTCTGTGTAGGGCCTAAAGGTCAGGTGGAGGTAACTGGAGATGATTACAATGTGGAAGGCATTGATGGCAAACCTGGTGCCTTCACCTGCTATTTGGATGCAGGCCTTGCCAGAACTACAACTGGCAATAAAGTTTTTGGAGCCCTCAAGGGTGCTGTAGATGGGATTGTCTATATTACATAGGATGGGTTTTGTTAAGGTTGTCAAGAATAAGACCTACTTTAAGAGACACCAAGTGCAGTTGAGAAGACAATGAGAGGGCAAAACTGATTTCTAGGAAACTCTTGGTAATCCAGGACAGATATAAGTACAAAAAACTTAAATACAGGATCATAGTTTGTGTAACTAACAGAGATATCATTTGTCAGATTGTTTACGCCCATATTGAAGTAGATATGATAGGGTGTGCAGCATATGCACATGAACTACCAAAATATGGTGTGAAAGTTGGCCTAACAACTTATGCTGCAGCATACTGTACTGGCCTGCTGCTGGCCCACAAGGTTCGCAATAGGTTTATCATGGACAAGATCTATGAAGGCCAGGTGGAGGTGACTGGAGATGATTACAATGTGGAAGGCATTGATGGCGAACCTGGTGCCTTCACCTGCTATTTGGATGCAGGCCTTGCCAGAACTACAACTGGCAATAAAGTTTTTGGAGCCCTAAAGAGTGCTGTAGATGGGATTGTCTATCCATCACAGTACCAAATGATTCCCTGGTTATAATTCTGAAAGCAACAAATTCAATGCAGAAGTACATTGGAAGCACATCATGGGTCAGAATGTCGCAGATTATATGTGTTACCTAATGGAAGAAGATGAAGATGCTTAAAAGAAACAGTTCTCTCAGTGCATAAAGAACAATGTAACTCCAGACATGATGGTGGAGATATATAAAAAGTTCATGCTGCTATAAAAGAGAATTCAGTCCATGAAAACAAGCTGAAGAGAGAAGTTAAAAAGAACAGGTAAAATCATCCCAAAATGTCCCTTGCCTAGAAGAAAGATCAGATATCTCAAAAGAAGGTGAGCTTTTTCAGAGCCAGGAGTGGGCTGCTGAGAGTTAAACCAAATTTCTATGAAGATTTTTTCAGATAAAAACCAATAAACTTATTCATCAAAAAAATTACTTAGTGTAGTCTCTACCATATTATAAACTATCATACTAATTTTATTCCCTAATATTCCAAATAAAGTAACTAAAGTCTCAAAGTGATTTTTACATATAAGAGGGAAAATGAAGAATAGGAGCCAATCTTGGGCTTATGTCTTTTACCCACAATAGTCAATTTCACCCTCAATACATGAGTACAATTGGCAAATCCCTTGACTGAGTTCTGCTATAATTGAATAGTATGGAAAGACATTTAGAATATCCTCTCTGGCACACATAAAATCAAGGCAAGAAGGAAGAAAATGGTTCTTTTTTTGGTGGGGGGAGGAAAATATTCACAAGAAAAGCGGGAGTAAAAGAACAAATGCATTTTAAGTCAACAAATTTTGATTTCTTTTTAGCTAAAATTGAGATTTATGTGTTGTAGGTTTTATGTTAACTATATGAAAGAAAAGTTGGAGCCTCATCATTAACTTGTAGCTTGAGAAGGAATGTCCACATCTCCCAAACACTAAAAATTGGAAGGAGTTTACTTGGCATGTGCACTTCACAGGGTACAGGCTCCCAGGACTCATGGGAAATCCGGGAAGCCCAACCAGGAGCCATGGAGACGACCAGCCTGTGGCACAGCGAGCGGATCTGGAAAGACCCACTGCCTTATGCAAAGTATGGCACAAAGCCAGTGAAGTCCCAGCTATGACAAGCAACTTACACCAAGTCCTTGCCTGCATGTGTGCTGGGGATTGTGTGCTGCGTACCACGTGCTAGCACTTGCCAGGGAAAGGCCTGTGTGGGAAGCTGGGCTTCACAACACAGCCACATATTCTTGTGGTTTTCCATTTAGAGTAGAAACTGTCCACTCAATTTTGTCTGGATATACCTCTGGTTATCAAATCAAACCAACAATGAATTGTAAAATTATTACAATACACAATCTTAAGATACACAAATATTTTCTTTTATATATATTTTCAAAATAATTTTATTGAGAAACAAATAG
>NDGM011149762.1:1701-15426 GCA_002564305.1 Octomys mimax | reverse complement strand
TGAAACTGTCCTACCAATTTGATTTGAAACTGTCTCATTGCTATTTGTTTCTCAATAAAAGTACGGGGAAAAATAAAATAAAAATAAAATTACAAAAAGATAATGAAAATATAATGGCTACGGCATGAATGGTACGGTCTCTAAGTCTAAAACACAACCCAGATTTGATGCCAGTCAAAAAATCCTGTAGTTTTTGATTTCATTTGTTTGCATAGAGAAACAGGATTTGAATTGGCATGTTAAAAAGGCCAACAGCTTCAGGGGCTCTAAGTAGCTTCTACCAAGCAACAATTTGATAGGTTAAGGGTAAGTGAAGTAGTGATGTATAGATTATATCACCCTTAATGAAGATGTGAGTTTGTAGAAGTTTACTGAGCAGTGATGCTTTGGGTCATCTCTGAGCCCTGGGCATTGAAAGATTAATCAGAATCTTTAGAAATAAAAGCCTATTTGGGTGCCTTTGGCAACCATGCAAAACGCTTCTTTTCTTTTGAATGTATTAGATGGGAACTCTAACGTCTGTCTATTGTATTTTGCTATTTGCCACATCTATCCAATGGCCTAAATGTTCTACTTCTTGCAGTTTAATCGCAGTCCAAATGTCATTAGCTACTAAAGAATGACTTCTCTTGATTTTACCAGCATCCAGTTGATGTTGTAATAGATCTTCATTCCAAGTCTCCAACCAGGTAGTGTGAGAAATCACCTACCTCACTATGGGAGAGAGAATCAACAGAAGGGCTAAAGCAATGACTTTGGATGAATCTATGAATGCAAGAGATGAAAAAATATAAGCAGTTATGAGGAGTCACATAACGAAAAAGAAACAGTGTTTATTACAAACCCAGAGGATAAAAGAAATAACACAAGCTTATGCTTGGTGTTCAGAGAGTTTGCTTATGGCTTTGTAGACGAGTTTCCCTTACAGCAACATGACATAGAGCAGAGTTAGAATTTAAGAATATGTGCATCCTGGGCACTAAAGTAAAGAGGCTGACTTTCAACAAAGTTGATTTTTAAAAATATCTATTTGCTTTGAGTGGCTATTATACCACATATCTAAATACAACAAATAAATGCATACATACAGAAATAGAAGGTCAGCAGTGTTTTTGGAGATGGAGTTCCTTAAAAATTGTTGTGAAGCCACATGTCCCTGGATATGGAAACTTAGGACCAGGCTGTAGTATGTGTGAAGTAGTAAAAAGCATGAAGAATTGAGATAATATCCTTTACAGAGCTCATGGGGGTGGTCCTATTGCTTGCTCTTTCCTTTCTTGGGGGTGGAAATATATCCATCATCTGTTCACACCCTGGAGATAGACAAGATAAGATTAGAAGATGGATCTCTTCTTCAAATTTTTATGTGAAACTTGATTAAAATCCAGGATTCACCTCAGAAGGTTGTTTTCCTCAAGCCTTCTAAAGCTCTCTTTTGTGTTGTGTCTTACATGTAGTCTACATGTCAACGTGCATCAAGTTTGACATCCAGTTGTCCCTCTTCTTTTCTCCTACTAGCATGAACTCAGATTCATAGTCCACATATAGTGGGACTCTACTGGCCACTTGGAGGTCTTCTTATACCAACTTCTGATGACCCCCAAATGCAGACAGTATTTGTAGCTGCCTGGATACTTTCCCTTTCCCTCCTGATAGCGCTGCCTATGACCACGTCAAGTGTTGGTGTGCCCTAAGCACACTTACGATTTCAGCCACATATGTAAGATTCATGCCTTTGTTTATGTTTTCACTTCATGGGTTGAGATCTCCTCCACTGCATATATTTCACTGCCATGAACTCTCCCAAGAGTTCTGAAACTCCCAAGGTATTTTGTATATAGAGTGAAATTTCAGAAATTCTTTTTCCTTGGTAACTCTATTAGTCTTGTAGAGAGGTCAACATTGAGATTACAGTGAGGCCTTCCAGTTTTAGGGTCTAATTCATCAACACTTTCTTAAAAGCTACTTTTGGAGGCAGAAGAGTTCAGGTAAAATTGGCAAACCCCAGTGACATTCAGGATTGCACTTGTTCTTTTCTTTTCATTTTGTGGTACCAATGATTAATGCACTTGTTGTACTTTAAAGCATAAAGGAAGAGCTGGGGAGATGGCTCTGTAGAATTAGCACTTCTCTGGCAAGCGCAAGGGCCTCAGCTGAACCCCAGATTCTGAAAAAAAAACTTCAAAGCATAAAGGAGTCAGTTTTAATTCTAAGGAGTACTTCTAGAGGTAAAGTAGGGTCTTGTTGTGAACTTCTGTGAGAACAAAAGACAAAAGTCTCCACTTCTCTGATTATTTTAGTGGATGACAAACCCCTTACTTTATTATGTAATTCACTATGTATTTGGAGGAAAGCTTGTGTGTGTCATATTTTTGTTTCTCCCAAGGATGAGAATGGAAGATGCAAGGGAAGACATAAGCATGGGGTGAGTGTTGGGCAATGCAGGCTCAGAGTTTGTGCCAAGGCACTCTCAGTGGTCGCTTAGCCTGCATCATCCATTCCATTTGTCTTTCACAACATCCATCATCACAAGGTAGCATATATGAAGATGCAGGAGCCTCAGCTCTACTGTGTGTACAAACTGCCTCCTGCCATTTGTGGGCTCCAGGGCTCAGATGTCTTCACCTCACCTCTTTAGGCTATTTCCAGCTCTTTGGCTGCCTGAGTTGTTGCAAGGCTGGCACAGCTCACCTGTGTGCTTTTATGTATTCTCCTCAGCTCCAAGTGCTGCTTTGGAACCCAATAAGTGAATAGCAACCAGAAAGGAAAAGCTCCACTTGGTGTTTCTACCTGTGATACAAATTCCCTAACTCCATCACCTCTGAGATGCAGCACACTCACACTAATCTCTAATTGGGTTGAGGGTTCAAAATCCCTTCTATAATTTCCTGTTTACAAACATTTTTACAAATCTCAGTGGCAACAGAAATACATGGTAGAGTTTTAGTTGATTCTCAAGCATCTGTTTTCACTTGTATTACTACAGAACCCAAATGTGTTTGTTCGCCAAGGTTGTAGATGGTTGCTGCAGAAAGAGCAGGGCACACACAGCATGGGGCTTCTAAAGCTAGGTGAGGACATAAGCAAGCAGATTCATGTGTACACCTTTTTCACTGCTTCTTTCCTGGCCCAGTTCTGTCATTTCCCAGTATTTTTGGTAGAGAATAGATCTGTGAGACATTGAGAAGGTCAGATCATCAAGACAGGTGGTCAGTTGAGTGTGGAAAGAGAGAAATGAGTATGACACTCAAGTGTCTGATTGCCCGCAAGCTGTGTGTAAGGTAAGTGCCGCACTGACTCATGCACACAGGTCAGTTTGTGAGCCCAGTTCCGGAGCTTGTGAAGGAAGGGCTTGGTCTGTTTTCCCTGAAGACTATCTAGGTGGATCTGTCTGCTGGGTGGTCAGTGCACTTGCTTCTGTCTGAGCTCCTATACTTCTCTGGGACTAGTCTCATTTGATTGGCAATGACTGAAATTTCCATTTCTTCATTGAGAAAATGGACTTACAGTACTACTGCTGCTTCTAACTACTTTTACAGACATTCCAGGGCTCTGTTCTTTTTGAAATACACTTCAGAGGACAATTCAATCTTCAATTGATAAAGCAATGAGAATGATAAACAATTTCAGGCCAAAGTTAGAATTCAGTGTCAAGCACTGTACAGCTTGTCTTGAGGTTAATGGTAGTCTGTTCATTACCAGCCTTTATATGTGCTCATCCAGCTAGCTACAAACTAGTTTCCACTTAAGTGAATAAAGAAATATAGACAAGTTTTGGACCAAAATAAACATACTCCATGTATATGTAACCTGACTTTGACAAATCTATCTAACATCTGTGCTGAAAGGCATATGATATCAGAATACTTGGGGTTGGTCTAGAAATCCCACAGTAAAGGCTAAAGGAGGGGCATGTATGGGTCTGAAACTTAAGGCAAACATGTTGCTACATTGAGAATAGGAGGGGCAGAGTCCCAGTAAATGCCCTTCTAGGAATCAAACTCATGCTCATCAGAAGAGAGTCAACTGGCAGTGAACAAAAGTGTTCAGATGCCTGGGTATGGTGGCACACCCCTGTAATCCCAGCACTTGGGAAGCTGAGGCAGGAGGGTCATTTCAAATGTGAGGCCCACCTGGGCTACAAAGTGAGTCCAAGGCTAGCCTGAACTGTACAGCAAGATCCAGTCTCCAACATACACAGACACCTAGACACCCAGACACACACACACACACACACACACACACACACACACTCTGTTCAGACGCAGTGAACTCAGCTGAAGGCTGCTGAAAAGTGACTTTCACTTCCCATTCTACTCATTAATGTCACAAAACAGAACTAGGATGGAATTTTCTGAATCAGACCCACAGTGAGGGAGTTGTAAAGTGAAGAGGATTATTCTTGGCACTCACTCTAAATCCACTGGTTGGGAGGAGGCCATTGTCACTTGGAATGGAGAATGTGCACATGCAAAACTGTTCAGGAAAATATGACAAAAGACTTTCTGACAGAGAAAGAGCTGATAGTTTGATAAAGAAAAATACAAGCATGTTCAACAGACAAGGATGCTAGCTTATCAGTCCCTTAAGGGGTATGTGTTGCTTGGAGAATCGGCAGGAACCAATTTTACTTTCTTAACTTTATTGACTTATTAAATCCCATTACTTTTCAAATCCTTCCCTTAGTTACAAATATTTCAAATATTGTTACAGAAATATAGCTTTTAAAAAGCAAGAGATTGGAAATAATCAATCTACAGTACTGTTTTCACTTTTCCAGGTGGGACCCAGAAAATGTTACTAACCATCTTTGAAGTTCACCATGTTCACTTCTCAGTAGATACACTGGGCCTTATGAGGTTTAGATGAAGGAAGGTTACCCGGGTACATTTGGGGAGGGTGCCACACAAAGCTGAAGGTACCTATACTTACACAGCATTAGATCAGTGCTGTTGGGCCGATTATTTTATTTATTAATTTATTTATTTATTTATGTTTGTATATTTAGGGAAGTGTCTACAGGGCACTCAGGGTCTCACTACTAGATCAGACTTGTAGTAATCTTCTTGTTTTCAGCTTCCCAAACACTGGGATTACAGGTGTGCACCACCACTTCCAATCTCAATCGCTCTCTCAGCATGCCCTGGGGCAGGCCTGGCACTGCTTACAGAGGTCCACAGATTTTTGTAAGCAATTTTAAACCATTCTTTCCACATGCATAGGAGAAATAGAGTGATGTGTGTGTGTGTGTGTGTGTGTGTGTGTGTGTGTGTGTGTGTGCGCGTGCATGTGTGTGTGAGTGTGAGAGAGAGAGAGACAGACAGACAGACAGACAGACAGAGACAGAGACAGAGACAGAGACAGAAACCAAGGTGGGAGATCATCATTCAGTACAACTCAAGACCTTTCATTTGCTTTTATAATTTGAAAAGAACTGCCATTGTTGGGAAATCTTGGTCAAAAGTTCTGTTACAAAGACAGCTCTTTATGCTAAGAAAAAAACTGAAATCTGTATTTCACTGATGAAATCTTAGAACACTGATTATCAGAACCAAGAAGGTATATAAACAAATTCAAACAATAAGCAGCGTCAGAAAAACAGCAACAAATGAATAAACAACAACAACCAAAACTAAGTAGCACTCCTCCCTGAGAAGCTATCATCTGAAGTCATGGTGCTTCCCCAACAAAGTCGACCTCCACCCTTGAACCTTTTGAACACACAGAGCAAGGTGGCTCCAAACGGAAGTGTGCTCTGAGTTTAAGTGTATGAAAGAACATTAGATTTTGAAGACTTTGACAAAAAATGTCACATATTCCATGCATACTTTATACTGACTACTTGTTCAAATTAAGTGTTCCATCTACTGCTTGAATTATCTATCTATCTATCATCTATCTATCATCTATCTATCTATCTATCTATCTATCTATCTATCTATCTCTCTATCTAACAATTTTAACTCTCTCTTTTTTAGTGTATATATGGAGAAATGTACAATTGCCTGTGTTACACTGTATTGTCCTTGAACAAAACTATTCTGAAATATTAAAAACATGATTTTCAAAGCTTCAATGGTACACATACCCTTAAGAAGAGAATTTTCTTGTAACATACAGAGATTAGTATATAACCTCCCAAGTTACCAGCTATTTTAGGAACATTGCAGGTGGTTCTGAGGGTTCATAAACTGAGATATTGGAGTAGTAAACAAAACTATGTAAATCCATCAAAAGTGTTCCTTTGGAAAGTCACTTTGTCATATGCTTGGTGTTGTGTGTGACATTTTTATATATTGGTTGAAATTTTAAATTTTATACAAAATAAGTGTGCCTTCCTGGGAGAATTGAGCTACATTTTTATAATAAAAGTTGAAATCATATTTTAAGCTGCATCTTTATTTTTACTTTATAAAATAGTACTGGTAAGATGAAAAGCAGTTATAATTGCATTCTTCTCCAGTGAAATCCAGGGCTGAAAGATATATATATATATATATATATATATATATATATATATATATAGTGTTTTTATTGTTCTGGCTAGTGAAAACTGATGTTTTTGCCATAATATCTCACAGCAATAATGATCAATCCCTGATGAATATACCAATGGCTCTAGGCCATCACTGGGGAATGGCAAAAACTTCATTTTTATAACTATGCTTAACCATAGTATAGGAGGTTTTATTTGTTTGTTGCTTTTCATAAAAATGCTTCTAGTAAGTCTAATAAAAATTGAGATGGATTCATCAAATGTATATTTCAGACTGGAGATCAGACTGTTCCTTTCCCATTTACTGTTCAAATGTAAAACTAAACCTCTGTATCTTTTAATTTAACAAATACTTACTGAACAACTCTCTGTCTGTCATATGCCAGGCAGTAAAAATAACAAAAGACCACATTTTGGTAACAGTGAAATTTCTTTTCTAAACAAGTTGAAAGGAGCATAAATAGCATATCTAATTTCACCTCCTCATTTTACATAGAAAAGAACACAGACCTAGAATGTAAAATGGCTTAGTCAGGATCGCATAGGTAGATTTGGGAAAAATCGACTGGAAGTCCTGTGTTTTGATCCTCCATCTAAATGTTTCTTATTCCATTATGCCACATAGATTGTCTTCACACAATCTCTGCCATGTGGAGTGGTTTCCTTTTGGCTACTCTTTGCACTCTGAATGCGTATCTCTTACATTTTTCCAAGAAATGCCTCTTTGTAGTAAAGGCAAAGACTGCATTTAGAGGACGGCTCTGAACACAATGAACCAAAGTAGAAAGCAGCCCTCGGCCCTCCCCATAGATCACAGCTTATGGCAGCTCCCCCAGAGGACACAGAAGCACTTGGGCCAGCTTTAAGTTTAAGTGCATGTCACCGTGATGTACGGTGTCTTTGCTGTCCGTATATCATGGTGTGGTAGGGTGTCGCCCATGGATGGAGAGCATCCATTCTCCGCTCCTGACAGTGTGCCTTTTTGCCAAACAAGACATATCTTTGTGATTACAATCTTATCCAGGCTGGCTTGCTCCCTCTGGATCTCATCTACGATGAGAGGCAGAGCCAGTCAGCAGTTTTGGAGACAAATTTGGGCGGGGAGAGAGCATGCTTTGGGAAACCATAAAAGAAATGTAAAGCTGAGACTATATATGGTTCCTCTATATGTATTATTTCCAGCTTCTCGTTAGCATTTCAAAGGGTTTAATTCCCATGTTCTGGAAATGTAGTAATTAAGAGAACATTCTCAAATGTTGTCCTTTTCTGGGATCAAATTTCTAATCAAACAATTGCTGGCTGCATGACTCAGGAAAGTTGCTGACTATTCTTTTAGTTCTCTTAATGGAAAAATGAAAATGATATAAAAATATTACTTAAAGAACTTTTTATAAATAATGGATGAATAAATACAAAGCCACTAGCAGACTTTGGGGCTTGTACTGTCTTTATATAGGTGATTTACATTATCACTTTTCTTGCCTAGGATTTTCCTTAAGATATCTTAGACACATCTTATAAAGTTGAAGAGTCTATCTTTTAAAAACTATGGAACCTCTCAAGGAAGTGTTGTCTCAAAGGTCATCTTTTCTTACTACTTGCAGAAGAGAGTAGAACTCTGAGGTAACCCAGGAAGAAGTTATTTCACTTTCTTTACCTGTTCACCCATCCAACCTCCATTCATTCACCCATCCAACATTTATGTAACTGTCTTAGAGCTTGCTAATATAATTTAATATGCTTGATAACTTCCTGTTTTCTTTGCTTAATGTTAGGTTTGCTTCCTCCTGCTGCTCAAGGGTTTATGGAAAGTTCAGGGTAGCTTGCCCCCAACACAGGGCTTGTTGGTGATAATATGGGTCTGCCTAGGTGGGCATATAATCTAAATATGGACTTCATTTGATATTTCTATATTATTCATGCATATACATACACACATATATGAAAATATATAAATAATAATGATGATCCTAATAATATTACAGCATTTATAGGCCTCTATTTTTCCCTGAGAGAATAGTCAGGTTATCCAAGGAGGTGGTGAATATTTGGGCAACAGGGCATCTCTCCTCCAAGCCTTCTGTTGCTCAGGAAGAGGAACTTGATCCCTCCATAACTTGGTATTCCTGTACAGATCCCAGAGGGTTCAGCCGTGTCTCCTCTTTTCTGTTTCCTTCTCATACCAAGCCTTGGACATTGTGTTTGTTACATAAGGAAGAAAGCACGTAACACTACTTAGGTGGAGGTTGCCACTGTAAGATGCTTTTGCAGCTGAGCAGCGCTATTTAAGTAGGGTTGTCTTATCCTCCTAGCACCAAAGTCAACCTCACTTTTGGAATACCACTATCTCTCAATTTTCAACTTAATCAACGATTTGTACATGTGACACATACAACAGGGAATTGCTGAAGTTATAGGTGAATAGGTTGGATGTCGCAATCGGAAGATCTGAAAAATTACATGAATCTCTTAATTCTTCATCTTACAATTTGTCTAGCCAGGTTAATTTCACCACCACAGCTTCTGCTCTACCATGTGCCTTGGGGGCTAATCAGCTGGTACCTTCCTTGTCACTGCTACTTTACTTCCTTTTGATGTCATCCACCTGCAGACAATCCAAATAACAAACACAACACATAAACTTAAGACACCACATACAGTAAATTGTCAACTGCTTCCTGAAGGATAGAGTCAAGGGAGGGAACTAACAGTTACTGGTGCCATAAAGTCACCCTAACAATCTTTCAACTACTTTATTTCTTTTGTGAGAGGGAAAAATATAAAGATGGCTCGTCTCTGTAGGTTGATGCTGAAAAGAGCACTGATGTTTCTTATTCTTCTAGTGATTGACTGTGAATCCTCAATAATTAGAAATATTTAATGCAGGCAAACATCAGCAAGTTAAAAATGTTTTCTGCTTAAATCTTGTCATTTGCTGGAATAGAAATGATATGTTAGACATGTCGCTCCCTTTCTCAGTATGCTAACTACTAAAGTGGCTTAAAATTGGATTCATTTATAAAACTGGACACTATTAATATCATTCCCTGCATGATGGTAATTTCTTTTACTCTGATTTGTCTCAGAATCTGTAGGGGCTCCATTTCTTATATTCAGTTTGTGGTCCTAATTAGGTATTCATTGTAGAATGCATATTTTTTCATTTAAAACCAGATACCAAATATTTACATGCTGTATTACACTTGCTTACTATTAGGCCAGTGTGGTGAGGTACGGAATGATTAGGAGTGATGTGTCTTCAAACTGTAAAATTAAGGTTCACAAGGAACTTGACTGGAGCAAAAGAATCTGTCTCCCTCAGAGTACTTATTTCACTGGCATTACACAAATAAGTTGAAAACCTAACTGAATGCAATGACACTGGTTCCTCCATTGTGAAGAAAAAAATGCTCAGTGGCTTCAGTAGAGTTTGTATGACACAGGCATGAACATCACACAAGATTTTGTAGAACAGTTGGGAACTGAAAAGGTTAGACACTAAGAAAGTGAAGAAGCAAAAAATGGTTCAAAGTAATAAAATTGAAACCGAACAACTGAATCTCGAGTATAAAGAGAAATCTGCTTAATTATAGCTGTGTGTTGTAAGAGAACTGTTCTAGCATGAGTCCTGCTTGCAATTCTTGCAGCTGAATCTTTGAAATGACTTGATAAGATGTGGAACATGTATAATAATTTTGTGAATTTTGCACTTAAATTATTATTTCCCCATTAAGATCTAAAAAGGCCCCAGAGAATATGATTCCTTCAAAATAATGTTCTTATGAGCACTAGGGGACACTTACAGATTTGAAATTGGATTACCCTAAAAAAACAAACAATAAACAATTAATCAAATTGAGGTCATTCCAAAACTTTGGAATGCTCTTAAGGATCCACAGGTAAAGGCCTTAGATTAAAATTATTGTAAGAACTTGATTCTAAAAACATTTTATCGTCAATAGTCACACATTTCCTGAGCAGCAATTATGTCCAAAGTCTTTTATAATTGTGAATGGAGAAACATGAGGCAGAGGAGTAACAGAAAAGGTAATCTATAGCTGTCATATCATATTGAGTTGACAAGTTATAAACATAACCTGAGATAACAGCAGAAGATATCCGTATTGTATGTCACAAGCAAAGGTTTGCTCTATTAGCAAAGAGAATGAGTAATCTCTAGAGAGATTAATTTACTAGAGAGAGATTTTGTCTATTAAAAGTGAATTGAGAGAGCTCCTTAGGAAGGGAGGCTCCACTTCTGCTCCTTGAAGAATTGTATGAAATGTGAGCAAATGAGTTTATGCCAGAGAGGCAAGTAGAAGAGAGGAAGGGAAGTGTAAGGAGGTGGGATTATTGGAGTACAAATGTAAATTGACTTGCACCCAGTAAAAGACAGTAGAAGAGTAAAAATATGTGTGGGCTGAGTCTCATGTCGATGGTCTGCATAGCATGCAAACAGTTGAAGTGTTCATCCTCTAGGAAGCACAGAAAAGTTCTGCAGTCATATTTGAAAGAAAAAACCAGGTGCAGATATAATTGATCTAAAAAGGAGACTGGAGGAAAGATGGGAACTGTTGCGGCAGCATGGAAGGTGAGGCAAGAACCGGTGGTTTGGTGCACTATCAAAAGAAAACAGCTGTTGCATGACTAAGAGAGAGCAAGCGATTCTATGCAGAAGGGAGTAGTCAGATAGGTTAAGAGATAAAAAAAAAAAATCCCCATCTATGCTCCAAGGAACAAAGTGAGGCAATACTTACTTATTTACATTTTTATCGATTACTCATTTATTTCTACTAATTTTCTCCTTAAGATTTGTCATATGATGCCAAGTATGGATATTTCTCATCAAATATCAGATTTTATTTCTGATTTATGAATACACGTATCCACTAAGAACCACTATTTTCATGGAACAGAAAGAATCCTCTATTTATTAAATGTCTATTCTTTAGACTATGCCTACATCCAAAGAAAAATGTAGATGTCAAGAATAAATTTAGGGAGAATTTTATTTTCTTCGTCTTTTATAAAGCAATCTGTATAAAAAAACCAAGTTTCTAAGGCTGGAAGGTCCTTCTGTAGCTATGGCCTTTAAATTTAAGTATTCTAGCAATTCTTTATACTCTCCAAAGTTTTCAAAGGCTTGCGTTATCTTCCATTGAACTTTTCAATTGTTTTGGTTTGTAAATTCCAAAGCTTTATTGTTTTTTTCCTGCTTTCAAACATTGTGCAATTTCAAGTGAACAAATATGCAATATTAGAGAGGTATCTTACCCAAACAACTGCTCCTTGGAACTCACATCCGATGTCATGTAATTCTCTCAGAAAAAGTACTCTTCTTTTGATCATGTAAGAATTGCTCTTCTTTAACTCAGGGAAGACTCTCAATATGATGAAGAATGTCCCTCTGGCACCAGTGACTATTCTACCCCATTCTTCACCTTCAGAGGTCTTTACACACATCAGCTAAATTTGTTCTCTGGGGCCTCCATGAAGATGGTGTCTTTACAGATTCCTGCTTTGACAAATTCCTCCCTAGGTACATATTATAGATGTTGATAGGGAAAAGTGCACCTTGCTAAGCATGTGGCCCACTCAGACTGTGGGCCTTTGAGTGTGGAAACTGAGCAATGCCTTTCAGGGCTAGCAAATTACTTAAGATTCAACTGCAAATTGTTAGCTAATGTTTACGGAAGGGATGCACAATTAATAAATGCAAAATTTGTGTTTCACTTCTATTTCCAAAGTGAATAGGTTGTTTGTCAAAGCAAGAAACTTTGCTTTGATTATAAGCTACAGATAATGAAAATGTGTTTATGTTTCACAAATGCATTTGATTCCGGAGGATTGTATTTCCCATCAGGGAACCAGGTTCAGCAAATATTTTCACATGCTAGCTCCTCAAATCAGGCAGAAGGGTTTAGTTGACTAGAAATACAATAAGCTTGGAGAATAGAGGTTTAAACAGAAACTGAGTAATAGACTTTATAATTATTCTGCACCAGAATTTGTAAAGACCAGCATTGGATTACTAACTATAAGGCACACATATCACCTTTTTTGGGGAGAAGCAGTCATAAATGCATAATCTCTAATCTCTCCTCACTAATTGTTTTGAATTTATCTGATTATATTGAGCATGAGAGTTTCATATTAAAATATTTTTAAGCCAAAATGAATATGGAAAATAAGAAAGACAAACATGGAAAAGGAAAGAGTTTAGAATTCAGAGAATGCTTTCTGCATGTTCTAAAGATGCAGACACATTCTCACTAGATAGACATCTGGACACACAGGACTTTGAGGCTTGTTACTCAACCCCTTGGAGCATATCTTTCTAGAATCAAGAAAAAATTGGCTACCAGAGCCAGAGAGGTATGTTTTGCTCTTGAGCAGGGGAGTAGGATGAATTTTCCAGAGTTGGATTCCATATTGAGCTAAAATATGCTATTTATACAAACTAAAGGAAAAAAAAGCTCTGCCCAAGATAAGAATAAATAAGAAAGAAGCCTACTTCTGTCAGCAAAGATGTGCTCCAGACAAAGCTTAGCAGTAACGGTCACAGTCTCAATATAAGATAACCTGATATTGCATTCTGTCACATTGTGACTATTTTAATAAAAATAAAGAATAGAAACATTTCTATTGTGTATTTCAGTTGTTGAACACTTCCTTAAAACTTTCTAACAAATGACTTAGTATACTGAGAGATATAAAGTATATATCAAAGCTCCTACTTTTAGTCAGTTTCAGCCGCGGACGTGTGGAAAGGTTGGTGTAGGATAGTAAACAGCACTGTCGGTATACATCGAGCTAAGCTCTAAGGATTGTTCCTCCTCTGGTGCTGTAGCGGTTGCTTATTTTTCCCTCCTGGACCTGCTCAGTAGCAGTGCTGTGGATTTCATATCTTCCAGTGGTTTGTGCTCACCTTTGCAGTTTGATCAGGGAAACTAGCTTTGATTTTAGAATACCAAAGAAAGGGGAAAATTCTCAATTGAAAAGACAGAGAAACAAGTTCGTTGGCTTGCTTGTCAGCAATTTTGTTTCATTCCAGCTTAGTAATCACACCTCTTAGCACAGATAGCCTCATCTCAGTGTTTCATGGTTGCAGTCAGTAATCTTGAGTGAGGGTTTCTCTGTGTACTTGGGTAAGAAGAGATGATTTCTGCTAATTTATGACTTTCCTTTATACTCTGTGGACTGCACAGCTTTTTTTTTTTTTTTTTTTT
>NDGM011149761.1:0-12752 GCA_002564305.1 Octomys mimax | reverse complement strand
TAATTATTGAAACTGTCCTACAAATTTGGTTTGAAACTGTCTCATTGCTATTTGTTTCTCAATGAAATTATGGAAGATAAAAGAAAAGATTACTGAAAATAAAATTATTAAAAATTTTTTAACATCATTGGTCATTTGAAAAATGCAAATTAAAACACCACCGACATTCTTCCCACACCCCCCAAAAAGTGACTGTTATCAATAAGTAAACCAGTAAGAAATGCTAAAGGGCTGTGGGAATAAGGAACCCTTCTTTACTGTTTTTAGGGAACATAGACTGGTATAACCACTATGGAACTCCGGGTGGAAATTCCTCAAGAAGCTAGGATTGGAAGTCCAGTGAAACCCAGCTATTCTCCTCATGGGTATTTTTCCAAATGAGGTGAACAAACCATACCACATTGATACATGTGCACCTATGTTTACATCAGTGCAATTTGTCATAAAAACATCTTGGGATCAACTCAAAATACCCATCAACTGAGGAAAAGATATTAAAAAAAATCATGGTATTTTTACATAATGGAATAATATTCACCTGTAAATGATAAATTTGAGGTTTTTATAGGAGAATGGATGCAATTGGAGACCATATTCATTAGTGAAATAAATCAGATCCACTTGTAAATACACTATGTTGTCTTGCAAATGTAAGAACCTGAAAGGATAAATAAAATATAATTGATACTTTGAAATGGAAAGAATCTCTTCAAAGTGAAGTAAAAACTGGGATGACAAAAAGCACAAAAGAAATAATGAAAGGAAAGAGATATATTTGTGTATATATACAGGATAGCTTGGATACGCAGGGGCCAGGGGTTTGATCTCCAGACCTGCCATGCAGGCCTGAGCCCCAGGGCACACTGAGAGGGCAATTGAGACTGGGTGTGGAGGTGTGCACCTATAATCCCAGTTCTTCGGAGGCTATAAACAGGCGCATCACTACCAGTCAAATCTAGTAGTGAGACTCTGAACACGCTGTAGACCCTTCCCTAAAATACAGAAAGAAAAAAAAAAGATAGCTTGGATAATTGTACAGTTAATTTCTGATGGTCTGTTGAAAGGAGCAGTTAATATGTAATTTTTTTTCTTTTCCCTAATACTTTCTTATACTTTTTATTTTTTCCTAGTTTTGCATCCTTATTATATCTTATAATCCAAACCAGTGATTTGAAGTCAAGATTATGCAATCCAACAACCAATATGGAATTCTTAATATTTTGTATAATGAAATTTTGTATTGTTTTAATTTTTTACTATTTTTATTCTCTATTGAAAAACAAATTCCAGCATGTTTATGAATATTTGCTTGATTTTGTAATTATAACGTCTTTTTAAAATTTTTTAGAGTTAATATTATTAAAAGATTATTTGAAGTTACATTTCAGAGAAACCTAAAACTAACAACAAAACAAAATAATGATATTAGAAATGATTGTCTTTGCACTGGGAGATAGTTCAGTGGTCTAAACGCCTGGCTGGCAAGTGCAAGGACCCAAGTTTAATGCCTGGTACTGCACGCCATGCAAGCCCCACAACCAGGGTGCCTTGTGTGGACTGGAAACCAAGTGTGGTGTTACACACCTGTATTGCCAGCATTGGGGAGGCTGAGACAAGAGGATCACTGTGAGTCTGAACTACATAGCAAGACACTGTATCAAATAAATGAATGAATGAATAAATAAATAAATAAATAGAAATGATCATCTTTAACTTAAAAATCACATGCACATTTTATTTCACTTCTCATAGGATCTTCTAATTTGATCTAACTTATGTGAAGTATTTAAGATTAAGATATCAATACAGGGGCCGGGGAGATGGCTCAGTGGAATAAGCGTTTCCCTGGTAAGCACAAGTTCCTGAGTTTAATCACCAGTTTTAAAAAATAATAATAAAAAAAAAGATATCAGTGCAAATCCATAAAAAGTTCCCTCCAATGTCTCTAATTTAAGTCAGTGAAATACATTAAAGCCAAGTATTGGGCATGTTCTTTGAAAAATCATTTTCTTAAGGAAACCTATTCAATATTCACCTAGTCATCAAACTTATGACTGGAAGACTATGATGTAAATAGAGCATATAGGGGCCAAGGAGATGGTTCAGTAGAATAAGCACTTCCCTGGGAAGCTCAAGGTCCTGAGTTCAATCCCCAGTTCCACCAAACAAACAAACAAAAATTGAGCATATAATATACTTGGCATTAATACATTTTTAACCCAACCAAATATTCAATGTGTTTAAGTCACACATATATTTAAATATATTTGTAAATGTATATGTGATACAGTGCAGTTTTCAATCTGTGTAGTACTTAAATTTTTTAAGGATTTTTATATATTTATTTATTTTTCCTGTATTTGAGGGAAGGGTCTACAGGGTGTTCAGGGTCTCACTACTAGATCGGCCTCATAGTGATCCACCCATTCACAGCCTCCCAAGAGCAGGGATTATAGGCACGCCCCACCAGTCTCAACTGCTGTCTCAGCATGACAAGAGGAGCGGGGCAGCAAAGAAGGCCCAGGGATTGAACCCCTAGCCCCTGCACAGGCTTGAAGGTATTTTAATCCACTGAGCTATTTGGCCGGTTCTAAAAGTTTAGAAGGATTTTTTTTTTTTTTTGGCTGGTTCAGGCTGCTGAAAAGGAGGGTTTGGTGTGGCATGTGGAGCTGGGGATTGAACCGCGATCCCCCGTTCCTGACAGTTTTGCCCAGGCAGGCACTTAAACAACTGAGCTAACCAGCAAGCCCATGTACTTATATTTTTGATCTTATGAAATATCATTTCTTCCTCTTTTGTTTCTGATCTACTATGTCTTAGATGCCAGTTTAGAGTTGTAACTTCAGCATGGTTAAACACAAGTTTCTCCTTTTCAACAACCAATAAGTTTAAAATGTTCATTTACTGAGACACTTAAATTATAAAGTATTTTGCTAAATTGTTGCTACCTCTATCAATATAATTTGAATTTCTAGTTATCCCTATGGAATGAAGATAGAAAACTATCCTCACTGTTAAAATCCAAGAATATAGTAGAATTTCCTGGTTTACTTAAAACAAAATACAAAACAGTGCAGCATTGTCAAAATTTAATACACAGACTGATGTGTATATTTTGTAATTATACTTCATTGTTATGTCTTTGAGGTACAGAATAAATAGCCCAGGCTGGGTGGTACATGACTATAATACTGTATTCAGATAGACTGAAACAGGAAGATGACAAATGTGACCCCATCATTGCCAATTTAGTGATTTAGGAAAACCCTGTCTCAAAATATATTTTTTAAATTATGGTTTAGGGATGTTAATCAGTGTGAAAGTCCTGGCTTCATTCCCTAGTCCTGTAATTAAAAGAAAAATAAAAACAAGTGACAAGAACCATTTCTCACCAATGCGACTGCTCATCTTGGAGAATATTTTATGTTTTCTTATTATACTTAAAAATCATAATATCATTGTTTATATATAACATTGAACTTTACTTACACAATCATTTACTATTTCACTGGTAGAATTGTTCACCAGTAGAATTTTGAATTTTCTATAAGGTTGAGTATGCTTAATACTAAAATCAAATTAAGGTACTTGACAAATAAAAAAGATTAATATGACTTTGGAATGGCATTAAAAATAAAGATTCACCACCTGAATGAGTGTTGCAGTTCCTATCCCGGGGATAATACGGATTTCTGCTTCACTTCCTGCTTTTTCTCTTTTGTATGAAGTTATTTTAAGACTGTTCATCAGGGATATATAAACTAAGAGATAAGTATCTGAATTTTAGCCACTTACACATTTAACTGTTGTAATAAAAATCAAAGTAATTAAAAATAATCTTACCATAACTGTGAAGTATAAGTTTTCTGTTCCAGTTACTTGATAAAATTAATTTTGGAAAACATTTTCTAAGCTACCAACATATATTAAATATGACTTAAAAATAAGATCATCAGTTATCTTAAAAATCATGAAATAGACAATTATGCGACTACAATTTTAGATTAATGTGTGTATAAATGTAAAATAATTTTCTAGAAAAATTATTATGACATTATTCATTGAATGGACTGAATATCCTTGCCCATTCATGTCTGTAAATTCTGTCTTAGACTCCAAGTAATAGTATTGTATTTTGTTCTTTAAGAAAATAAATAAGCTGGGAGGTAGAGCCTCATGAATGAGAACTGTGTCCTTTTCAAAGGAACCCTCAAAAGTCCTCTCTCACTCTTCTTGTCAAAGAAGGAGGAAAGAAGTTCACAGCTTGAGAACTTTGAGGAGGACCCTCATGTCCACCCACCCCTGCCAGCACCCATAGTTTGTAATTCCAACTTCTAAATTGTTAAGAAGAAATTTGTATTGTTTCCTAAAGACATTGTGAATTAGCCTTTTATTAAAAAAATGTATTTGGAACAGGGTCTCACTATGCCACTCAGACTCATAGTGATCTTCCAGTCTCAACCTCCCCAGTGTGGAGATTATAGACATGACCACCATGCCTGGTCTCGGTGGCAGCCTCAGTGTACTTGCGGGTGAGATCAGTGCGGTATGTTGTGCTGGGGATCAACTGTCATCCGTGCACCTGCCTAACCAGGTGCTTAGTCTGCTGAGCTATCTCACCAGCAATGTATGGCCTTTTTATACATTAAAATCTAACATGAAAAAGGTGGGATGTGGAATGGACTCAAGATTTTCTAAGTCATTTAAAAAGCTATTGCTAAATATTCAAGTAGCAGTTTCTTACTAAAGTATAAAAATGCATCTATCTATTAAATTTAAACAAAATTAGTGCCAATTATATTTTAGTAACTTTGATTAAGAACATAGTTTAGGGTGATTTGGGGTGAGTTTCATGAAGACGTTTGACATAAAATTTCATAACCAAAAAGAAAGCAGAATGAAATACTTAAAGCAGAATTAGTGTCTGGAATACTTCAATATTCTGTAGTGTTTAATACATAATATTATTCAAGTATAAAATATGCAGATATTTCAATTGCAATGGAAGCTTTTAATGTAATGTAACCAATGCATTAATTAAAAAGTGCCATATGTAAGAACATGGTGGCAAGATGAAATAGAATTCAGGTCAAACAGTAATGATACAAAGGCTACAGAATTAAATGTCAAAGTCAATAATCAAAACCCAAGCTTTCATACATTGTAATATATAGGATAGGCTATAGCAGCAGCATATTTAAATAACAATTACTGACTGTGTTCTGAGAAGCATCTAAGCACAGCAAATGAAGAACTAAGACAGAATACATCTAAACGTAGCCAGTAAATTACTCACAGAGTATGTAAGGCTTTGTACACTTTTGATAAGGAATCTCTCTTAAATCTGGACATGGGAGTCAATGCCACAGAAGGACACCGATGCATCAAGTGTATGCATGCCAATATTAGATGCTTGATCAAAACGTGTATGTTAGTGCAGTATCCAGCTATAAATCTGAATCATGGATGAACAGTAAAGGGAATTGGGAATTAGGAACAAACTTTCAGTGGCAAAGAATAAATTTTAATAGATTCAATTTTTATTTGATGACAGAAGAAAAATGACTTTTTAAAGAAATGATTTACAGAATAAAAAAATAAGACTCATGAATTTTGGAGGAAAAATATTCTGGATGTGTTTCAGTTCAGTCAGCAAAATAAGCAGAGTATCTGCCTGAGTCTTGAAGTAAAAAGAGCAAAGCCCATATGCAAGTAGAAACTAACAGGAGCAAAGAGACATAACTTGGTAAAAAAAGATATTTGGGTAAACTGAAGATGAAATTTATATTGAGAGGGAGAACAAGTAGCAGTTGCAGCTGAATAGTAAACGAGTAAAGTGGTAGAAAGGCTGGCACAGGGAAACAAAAGCCAGAAAAATATAACTTTATTATGATACACAAAGAAAAGCAGATTGACAATACTGGCTTTTAATTATGAAAAAAAATCTTAGAATATTGCAAAAGTGAGAGATAGATTCACCTAAAACAGATTCAAGTTGAGATGTATATTGGGTATAAGCTCCGCATGGTGCCAGATACCAAAATCTCAGCACTTGGGAGGCTGGGGCAGGAGTTTGATACCACTTTGCAGTACATGCTCATTTCAAGGTCAGCCTGAACTGCATGGTGAGACCCTGTCTCAGAACACAGACACACACACACAGAGAGACACACAGACATACACACACACACACACACACACACACACACATGCACACATGCATGCACATGCACAGGCACACAGCCTGACTGGTGAATGTGTTCAACAATCTGACTCTGCTCTGCATACAGATATCAAAATATACATATCACAGTCCACAAAAGTTAATAAAAATGGAAAAAAAAATGCTATCTTAAATATTTTGCCTGTTTCTGCTTTATCATTAATTTTTAATTAAAATAAGTATTAGCAGCATTGAATACATACAACAAAAATGTATTAAAAGTCATGATAATGAAGATGAAACATTTTAAATTTTATCAGCTTAGTTATTATACATAGTGTATATTCATCAACCCCATTCTCTCACTGAAAAGGAGACAAGGGGTTTGACAGTGTTTTGCTGTATCTACACCAAGCCTTTAGAATTTTAAGGACTTTATCAGCCATCTAATAGGACAGAAATAACTGAAAGTCAGTGTTTATATTATACATATTCTGAAACAGTTAGAATTCTGTACCTGAAGAGAACTGTTGTTCTCTTAAATACACAAAAATACCATAGCACTCTTAAACAACAGCAAAATTATGCATCCCTTATTATGACTGCCTCCCCTTTGTGTTCTTTACACATATGCCAGTCAAATCAGTTAAAAGGACTAAGGTGATTTGTAATACATGAAAGAATCTAAAATCTACTTCATGAAAATATGTATTTTCATTGTTAGACCAATGATACTCTTATACCGTGATATAAAACACGGTTAATGTAGCCTAAACTACTGTTTAATCGTATTTATCCAGAGTTTTGAAAATTTATGTTTTGTTTTAATCTAGAACACAATATATTTGATTTATTTTGTGCAAACCTGTGATCATATCTGTCACTTTCCAAATACACATAATTATTTAACACCTGATTTCTTTTCTTTTTTTCTTTTTCTTTCTTTCTTTTTTTTTTTTTTTTGTNTATGTGTGTGTGTGTGTGTGTGTGTGTGTGTGTGTGTGTGTGTGTATTCTGCACAGGGTCTCACTACACCGATAGGACTCATGGTGAACCCAGAGCTGCGATTACAGGCCCTGATCCTGTGGGCTCAGCATGCCTAGGGGGCAGGGCCAGTGTGGCCTGCAGGTAACTCATAATTTCTTTTGTCACTGTAATGTAGAAAGTTTATCATACACACAATGGCGTAGTACATAGGTACAAGAAAATAAACAAATGTCTATTTTTTAAACTACCAAACAAGTAAGGCATATTTGAACAAGTGAAAAATATTAGAAGCAATCCTCATTTTACTCAAAATGGATGATTTTAATTTTCAAGAAGACTAAGAATTTTTTTATCAACTTTCAAGCTGTAGATCTTTCAGTGCAAAGTTTTTATTCAGAGATTTGTTTTATGCTTTGTTTTTGACATGAAATATCTTTTTTTACCTTTGCTTTAAAGAGTTTTTGTAAAACATTTATCAACATTTTTATGTTTTAATTTAGCTTTCAAAAATTTTATGGTTTAGTTCTATTGTTTTCTTTTTAAATATAAGTCAAAATATAAGTCAAAATATTTTCTTACTTTTCAATATATTTATTGGTCTTTTTGTGAGACTTTTCACTGCGTTTTATATCACTGATTGATTTTGATGAGCTTTAGCTCAGATACACTAAATGTGATTTTCATTTAATGTTATTAGTAATTAAAACTAGAAAATGCCTATCAATTTTCCAAACTTTTAGAGAATTTGAAAGTGATATGCTGTTATTCTTTTCTAATTATTTCTTCTGTAATAGCCATTTATAAAAATATACCAAGTAGGTGTTTTATTCCATAAAATGTAGTTCCGATTTCCAGAAGATTTATTACTGTAAGGTTAATTCTATTTCTCTGTTGAAGCTGTTCATCTGTTTAATAATTACTATATAGAAAAATTAAGTCTACTGGTTTTTATTCAGAATTTTAGATCTTAAATTCACTATCATTTATCTTAGATCACTGTATTTATCTTTTTCTTCTGTATTTTTTTTCTAGACACTGGTTGATGAGTTCTAAAATTATTTTATGTCTAGTGAATCTTATTTTTAAAGGGTATATTTGAAAATATTTTGTAGAGATTGTTATTTGATGAATCTCTACTGAAGAGTTTGCATTTTTATTTGATCAGCCAGTCACTTTATGAACTAACACTTTCATTTCTGAAAAAATATTTTAGACTTTGTAAGACTATTATAGTTAAAAATCTGAGAACTATGGACTCCCTTTAACTTGATGGGAATTAAACTTCCCTGTATATTACAGGAGTCAAGAAAAAGCAATGAATTTTATGCACATATTGGACTTCACTAGGTCTGACACATTTATTTTCTTGGATTTACCTACACAATTTTAAATATCACTAACAGCCCCAATTTTTGCCTCTATCAGCCTGTGTTAAGAAGACTGTAGATTTCTGCATGAGTTCTTTCTTAATTAGAGCAGGTGTTTTGGGACATGTCCCTGGGTGAAAGGGCATATAAATGTACATGCTATGCAGTGTACTTTTGTCTTCCTGTAATTCAAATCCCACCTTCCTTGTCTTCCTCTGATTATTCCCTAGAGCTTTCAATATTTTTTCCAAAATTTAGTTCTTCTACTAGTCCCTTTTGGAATGATCTAATACACTATTACTTATCACGAAGTGAGACATGTCTTTGAAGCAGTTCTCTTGTTACTCTGATATCTTTGTCATCTAGAGAAAAATATCTCTTAAACCTGAAATATTTAGTCTCTAGCTATTTAAACTTTTTAGTATAAAATTTGAATAAGATAATAAAGTTAGTCAGGAAGATGTTATTTCCCATTGTAACAATATGTTTATAAGGAATTTTATACTCATTTTACATTTACTTCAAAATGTTAAAAATAAACCTATTTATCTTCTTTTTGTTCAAAAAAATAAAAGTACTAAAACACTCTAAGTAAGGTATTTCCACAATATGATAATATCCCCAGCTACCCAAAATTATAAAAGTTTACCCGGAAAATAGTTGTAATTTAAAAAAGAAGAATGATATATTTACATTGGTTGAATTTCAGGATGAGTACCTTCATGAACAGTATTTAGCAACATATTTTCTCTGCTGTTTTGTGTTTTATTTCACACACATATTTGTAGAAAATTATAATTTCCTACTCTCAACACAAAAAGGTTCCACCCACATATATGCTATTATTATTTTTTGTTTTGATATAACTCTATAAAGGTTTTACCAAGTAAGTATAAGTCAGTAGTTCTTTCACTAAGATAAAAATAATTGCACATTTCAGTGTTTCAAATATATAATATTATCTTCAAAATGACATTGTTGTTCATTTTCATTATTCTTTTTTTACAAAGAAGCTTTTAGGTTCTTTTGTAAATTATAAAATAAATTTTACCTGTGATTTCTCATGCTTATGTTCACATGGACTTCATTTCTCTTTTATACATATTAGCAAAGAATCTAACACTTAATTGTTCAATAATTTATGCTGTAATTTTTCATGATAAATACACTGGTATATTTTAAATAATATACACAAGTTTGCTAATTTTTAAAATGGCAAGCTTTAATGAATAAACCTAGAAATCAACATGTCAATTAAATTAAATTCAGGTATATTATTGTTTTCAAAAAATATTTCAAGCCTTAAAATTATTAGTTCAAAAAGTTTACTCAAACTAATATGAAATTTACTTTATTCTTTCAAAGTGTGAAAAATAACAGAATAATATGAATTTTTCTCCATAAATGATCTCTGTATAATATTTTCATGAGCAAAAATGATCTAACCCTTAAAAATAGAGAATGTGGAAGAGAATTGCCCAATTGCAAGCTTCACTTCACTACTTCTGGAGAATTTTATGTCTAAAATTGAGTGACTTAGTTTTGTTTTACTAATATGGGAACAACATACTACTTTCACTGTCATATTATTATGAGTTTTAGGTCCATAAATATATTCAAAGTTTAGTACAGTGTCCAGTAAATTTTACCAGTCATGCAATTATTAACTCTTTATTTAAATGTATATATTATCATCATTAAATTCTCTGCAATATTTATTAATCATAAATTTTAATTATAGTTATGAAAGTAACATGATAACATTATGCATTAAATTCTGATGTAAAGTCCTAGTTAATGCTGTAATTGTTAAAAGATTTCTCACTTATTAACAAAGAAGGTCGATAATATGTAAGAAATAAAACAGATGACTGGATAGAATAAAGAATTGAGAGCAAATCAGAATGGCTGGCAAACATGGGAAAAGCAATTAAAATATGTTCATAGATAAATATATGCAGAAGCTCTAATTGTGCAGGTTTTGTATAGTAAAAAAGCCCATGAAATGCATATTTAATTATTACAGTGGATTTGTCAGGTTGGCTTACATGAGCAGAGGCTACCGAGCCTCACAGAGCCATCTGCAGGCTGGAAGTCTGGGGAGACCAGGAGCTCACCAGTCCTAGAAGCGGGAAGCCTCAGGACAGGAAGGGGTGCATCATCCACGGGAGGCTGTGAGCCAGGAAGGTCTCCAGAGGGTTGCTGGTGCAAGTCCACACCGAGGGCTAAAGAATCCGAGTCTGCTGTCTGTAAGGGATGGCAGCAAGGAAAGATACAAGCTTTCAATAAGAATCGTGTGTGTGTGTGTGTGTGTGTGTGTGTGTGTGTGTGTGTGTGTTTCTCTCTTTTTATCTGTCCAGGACTCAGTCTACTGGGCAGTGCTACTAACACCAAGGCAGCTCTGTTTCCTTCATTTCGCTTGCTCAACTATTTTTCTATGGGCCTTGCTGGTTAGCTCAGTTGCTTAAAGTGCCTGCTTGGGCAAACTCAGTCAGGTGCAGGGGACCGCCAGCTTCACAAGCCACACCTACCTATCCTTAAGGCAGCCTGAGCTAGAAAAAAAAAAAAGAAAAGAAAGAAAGAAAAGAAAATTCCTTCCAATGCCATTTTTCTGGAAACTCCCTTAGCAAAACATGCAACTGTGTACTTTACCAGTTTACTGACCCCACAATCCTGCCAAATTGACCACCAAGATTAACTATTACAAACACCACTTTATGCTTAATAGAAATAAAAATTGAAGAAAAGATAAAATAATCATTTGTTATTAGCATTTACAAAAACATTCTTAAATTTCACTGATGATCTTGTAGTATGAATTCTCTAGAAGCTTAATTTTTATGTATAAAATGAAAGTACATTAATCCTGCAGGGTTATATTTATCATGATATAAGGCCTCTTATGAATGATAAACATTATCTCTGAAAAGATACTCTAGTGTTTTGAGAGAGTATTTTGTGGCTTCTGTCACATGCCACACTAGCCGATTGTTTTTAACTTACTTTCTATCAGGGACCTCTGTTGTCCTGTTCAAAGATGTTAGGAGTCTTCCTAACCCAAAGGCATCACAGCTAAGAGTACAGAACTTCATTAAAATTGAAATTTGTAAGTGAAAGTGAACCTATGCACAATAGATTTCAAGAAGTCAGGAAGAAAATGTAGAAGCCTGATTGTGCTAAACAAAGGTTTCATCTGATTCTGTTCATGGATTAATGAAACGCTTAAGTAACAAGAAGATAAAGAAATGACATGAATGCACTGAGTTTTGCATTCCACATGCTATCAAAGAGGTAATCAGTCTATAGAAATCCAACATCCATTATCCAGTCATGAAATTGTGACAGAACAAATACAGTTAAAATATGTCCAATATTTAATAGTTATAATAGAAAAACAAAATTGTTAATAAGCTACTTTTTTGTATAGTTCAGAAATTTCATGTACTTGAACTTCAATAAAACCTAAGGTGCAAAAAAAACAAAAACCTAAGGTGCTTCCTATAAATATACAGAGATGTACATTTCTTTTGTCTGACACCACATTGTAAGAAATTTAAAAATCAAAATAAGTGGAAGCTGAGCCATATTAATAACTGAACTATTTAATTCTATCTAAATTAGTCTATTGTTATAACATGCCAGTCATAAGATTTTTATTAAAATTACATGTTTATTGATTGTGTAAACATAAAGGATTTATCTGAGAAAAACAACCCATATTAAAAAAATCTCTGAAATTTCACGTAACTGCATGTATTAATACATCTTACACAGTAGTTATAATTGTATGGGATAGGTGCAGTGCAAAACACACATCAATTAAGGAGAATAGATTTCTAAATATAGAAACAGCCAAATGATTTGACAAAGTAATTATGAAAATGAACATATTTAATGCTAAATTAATGCTGGAAATTGTGGATATCTTTCTTCTGAAATAAGGAAAACTAACAAAATATTTGAGATTAAAATATATTTGTAAGGGCTGACCACATAGCTTAGTGCCTGTTGAGGCAGACGCTGAGGACCACATATTGGATCCCCCAACACATTGTGCTGGCCCCGCCTCCGGGGCTCACCAAGATGGCGACTGAGACTAGGTTTGTCTTATGCCTGTAATCCCAGCACTTCAGAGTCTGAAAACATGAGGATCACTAGGTGTCCAATCTGTATAGGGAGACCCTTCAGACCCTGTACTAAACACTATATATATATATATATATATATATATATAT
>NDGM011149759.1:0-11651 GCA_002564305.1 Octomys mimax | reverse complement strand
TATATGCTGTAAGTCTTTTGGCAAATACAGGCCCATTTTTGCCATTGTTTTGGACACAGTTCTAATGGCATGCTTGCTTTCAGCAAAGTATGGCTATATGTTCTCAATTACACCTCTGTTACAGCATCACACTGCAGTCTAATTGATTGAAATCTCTGAAGTTTCAAAAAAAAAAAAAAACTTCTGAGTCAGGGAGATGGCTCAGTGGAATAAGTGTACTTTCTCATGAAGGCACTAATTGTTCCCAAGATCCTGAACTACTATTGACTTTATTTTTATAATTTCCCAATAATAAAAATATAACACTTTCTATCTCACAATTATTATGTCTAGAATATAAATAGCGTGCATCATTAACTTAGTCATTCTGCATATTGTTTTGAAAATCACATCCCACAATCACAGATTTACCAAAAATTTGCTTTTGTCCTGTAACTGATCATAATTATTCTACTGGGACAGGTCCAAAAATGGAAAGTTCAGCTATTATTCTTACAGGCATGGAGTCACATAAGCAAATATTTCCTAGTCATAAAAATTAGAAACAAAACAAAAATAGAAGTTAAAATTATCGGGGCTGGGGAGATGGCTCAGTGGAGTGGGCGCTTCTCTGGCAAGCGCAAGGGCCTGAGTTCAATCCCCAGTTCCACCAAAAATAAAAAAATAAAAAAAGAAGTTAAAATTATCACCGAACTGATAGAGATGTCTTTGGATGCAATAAATAATTAAATTTACAGCAGAGGATTCCAACATGCATGGTCATCTAAATGTTAAAAATATCATGCGATATAGAAATCGGACTGAATATAAAGAGAAAATGTGGGGCTAGGGAGATAGTTCAGCAGTCTAAGCATCTGCCTGGCAAGTGCACGGAGCCTGGCAAGTGCACGGAGCCTGGAGATCGATCCCTGGCACCACATGACGTGCAGGCCCAGAACCCCGGGTAAACCGTGCTGGTCTTGAAATCTGGCATGGTGACATACACATACGTAATCCCAGCGCTGGGGAGACTGATACAGGAGGATCACTATGAGTCTCAACTGTTTAACGAGATCCTGTATCAAATAAATTAATTAATTTTTAGAAATAAAGAGCAAATGTAGTCTTCTAATAAGAAACGTAGTTTTCTATCCCGCGTATGCAGCTACACGATTTAGATAGAACACTGATGTTTTCTGCGTAACAGTCTCCGCACCCAGAAACTTTATACATACGTTTAAATTTAGCATACTTTTGCATATATCATTACTTAACTCCTTTTGAGGCCTTTACCAACTATGACAGACTATTTTAATGATTGTTGATGCTAATGTTGCTATTACTAAACTAGGTGGGAACTTCTCAGTGTTTTTCTTTTCATGAGTATGGATTCCTTAAAGCCTATTCACTGTGTCAGTCTTTTCCACATTCATTGTAAATAGGAAATGTTTCCAGTTAGTGATCCTATAAAATGGGAAACAAATGTCTCCATTCCTACAAGGAAAGTGGCAGCATTGTTATCAAACTTTGCTGACTTTGTGTGTAGTCTGCTCAAAAAAGAAAAGAACCTGATATTCTAATAGGTATGATATGACATAAAAGAACAAAGAAATGTCTGTGTATATTATAAATTAACAATAGATAAAATTACATTAATACTACAGGATTTTTCTCTACTTCTACCTACATCCCATTTTTATTTTTATTTATTTATTGTTTATTATTATTATTATTATTTTGTATTTTAGGGCAGGGTCTACAGTGTGTTCAGGGTCTCACTACTAGATCAGAGTCATAGTGATCTGTCTGTTTACAGACTCCCAAGAGCTGGGATTACAGGCATGCACCACCACACCCAGTCTCAATTGCCTTCTCAGATCACCATGGGGTGGGGCTGGACCAACAGGCCAGGGGATTGAACCCCAGGCCTTGAGCCTGCTTGCAGGTGCTTTAATCTGCTGAGCTATTTGGCTGGCCCCCAATTTTTAATTTACATTCAATGACTGCCTATTGTAATAAACATAAAAATAAATAGCAACGTCTTTCTCATGTGTCCAGTAATTTAATGAAAGTACCTCATAGAATTTTGGTACTTTTATCTTTAAAAGTCCTTGGATATTATTCAGTTAACCCCACATGGATTCCATGGTCAATAACCCTAACAGAAGAATGATCCATCATCTTCAGGCTAGGCTAGAACATAGTATGTCTTGAGAATTCTATTTTCTCAAGCAGCAACTTTTTCTAGCTATAAAAATATATAAACATTATAAAGTTTTTTATGTTGTAAAAATAAACATTCTACTCAATGTTTAGTTGTTTTATGTTCCATCGAATATCTGTCTGTATAATATCCTATTTTCTAGTCCAAACATTTTCAGTTATTTTAGCATGATTCTAATTTCCACTCGGTCTCCTAGTCAAAAATTTCAAAGTATATTTCAGGGAAAGTATTACAAAACTTGATATTAGAGTCAAACATTGGAATCTTATTCTGAAAGTCACACCATCGTGAGAACTGATATTTTCCTGGGATTCTGTATAGTTCCATTTTTTCTCAAATTACTCTTCTCTCATTGTTGGGACAAATACCCGACCCCCAAAATGAAGGAAGGAAAGGTTATTTAGCTCACAGTTACTTGAGGTTTCACTTTGTTGACATTAACCTTGCAGATTACATTCAATGGATGACTCTAAGGAATTTAATAATGAATTTATATTTTAATGTTTATAAAGAAGAAAATCAAACACTACATTGGTGAATTGGCCCATACAAAACTGAATGCCCAAATAAAGAATGTTCAGTTCTCTTCATTTAAAATTTTTCTTGTAACGTATATTCTCACCTTTCATACATTTTATACTGTACTTTTTGTAAAATTCTTGAGTACATACTCCAAGGCTCCAAGGCAGAGAGAGGGGCACATAGCAGAAAGCAACCTTTCATGGTGGCCATAAAGAACAGAGAGCAAAAGGAAGGGCAACAGCTCAGCCAGCTAACTAGCTTCTCTTCCTTCCTAACACTGTAATGCAAATTACCTGCCCGAGGGTAAGTGCAGCATCCATACCCACGGTAATCAATCACAAACTCCAGGAGTGGCCCCATGACTACATGAAGCTTTGGGGGGACACTTACACACAAACCATAACACGTGTCATAGTTTAATCTTACCTTCATTAGTTAGCTGAGATCCACCTCACACACTTAGTACACCCATATCAAATCAGTCCTTATCAAATGTATATGGACATGGAAGAGCCAAGTAAAAGAAGTCTGCAATAAACAATACTTCCTACTCATATTCCTTTATTTCTCTTTCCTTTTAAATTACAGTGCAGTATTATTAGCAAACCACTCCATTACCTTCCTTTCATTAATCCTCTCCTCTAGGATAGCACAAATATTTTAAAATTTTTACATAATCCTTTCATTTTTATATCCTAGTGATATCATTTAAAAGACACTAAGAAACAAGCTTCAAGTGGTTTGTTTTCCATGAGCCCTTACCTGCTCATGGAAAACCCTCCAGAAAAGCACACCTATCCTTTGTTTGTCATTCCAAAAATTTTACCCATACTGAGAGCAAAGGCTATAGACTGAAGTACTTTATCTTTTCAACAAATCAAGGTAAATTGAAAAACTTTCTAAGTGATTTTTTGAACAAAAGTTCAGTGTAAGGCACAGGAGTCTAGGGTTCGATCCCTGGGCCTGCCATGCCGTCCCCAACCCTGGGGCACACTGAGATGGTGATTGAGACTGGGCATGGTGGCACGCCTGTAATCCCAGCTCTTGAGAGGCTGCAAACAGGCAGTTCACTACAAGTCTGATCTAGTAGTGAGACCCTGAATACCCTGTAGTCCCTTCCCTAAAATATAAAAAGTTCAGTGTTTTCAAATATTATTTGTTAAATAAAATGCATACAAGAAGAGAAACTGTGTTGTCACTCTTCCTACTCCTATGAAGACAGCAAGTGAAAAAAGGAAATATAAGCCTGTGTAATTGTTTATTTTTAACATGCTATGCAGCTTCTTGCTGCTACTATGGGAGACTTGCCAAGTTTTTATCTATTAAGAACTAACAACTACAAAAACTACTCATTGCTCATGAAAAATTAATATTTATAAACAAACATTTTGCAAAACTTAAGAATTTTAAATTGGATTATTAATTAAAATATTGCTATTACTCAAAAGCTAATCATAGCAATAGAAACCCACAATCCATCAGTTATGACAAACAGTCCTGGACTTTGTTGCCCGAACTATTGAGTTTCCTTTTTGCTGAGTCAGATTACTTTTTTCCATTTCCTCTGACTTAGCAAATAAAAACTCTATTCATCATCATTTGATATATTGTTTGTCTCATGGGACGTTTTCCTTGCCTAATAAATGTGCAAATTATTTGAAAACTGTTAAGAGCTACGCAAGTATACTTTATTGACATTAACCCTGCAGATTGTACTCAGTGGATGACTCTAAGGAATTTTATAATGAATTTATATTTTAATGTTTATAAAGAAGAAAATCAGACACCACATCGGTGAATTGGTACATATAAAACTGTATGCCCAAATAAAGAGCATTCATTTCTCCTCATTTTAGAGTTTTCTTGTAATGTGTATTCTCACCTTTCATACATTTTATACTGTACCTTTTGTAAAATTCTTGAGTAAATTTTCTCTTATGAAAAAGCTACATGTGAAGAGCTCAAGACAAATTTTTCTCAATATTTTTTCTTAGAAATTATACTTCTGATTGAAACACATTTTTGCCAGTCTTTATTTTCTACCAAATATACTCTGGTTTCTCTTCAAATCGTATAAATCTTTCACTTTTTACCAATCATGGGATTTTTAATTTATCCAACATAATAAAATACCCCGTAAAATTTATTCATCTGGACTATAACTTATAAATTCATATTTTAGAATGAATTTAAAGATTAATACATGTAAAATAATTCCACTTACTAGGGCAACAAGTAGAATAGGGGACATGGGTAACGAGTTTAGCAAGGTTTGAACCATCTGTATAGCTTTCTGATGACAAAATCACAGTAGGGCCATGTGTGCTGGCAACTGTTGAAGTTTGAAGGTCTGAGGTAAACTGTTCAAACATTATTGCCTTTAGGCATAAATTCTACATTGTTAATATAAATATCGATTCTAAAAATCACAATACTAGAAAGGACAAATAAATTTCTGAAGATCATCCAGCTGGCAATGGCAAAGCATATTTCAATGATGTTTTGCTTTAGCTCCAAACATTTGATTACATACTACCAAAACCTAGAATGTGCTATCAGAATCTTATGAAGAGACTTTTCTTTAGAAAAGATCTGGTATTAAATATTAACCCACTTATGAAACTGCACAGAGCCGGGTCTTCACTCCATAAGTTCTATATCATTGGATTCATCCCAACGTGAATAAAATATGTTCAGAGAAAAGAATTATATCTCTGCTGAACATGTAAAGACAGTTTTTTAATTCTCTAAGCAATCTACTGCAGAATAACACCTATTGACATTGGCATTTACATTGTGTTAGGTACTGTACATAATTTACTGATTTTAAAATATTCAGAAGGCTGCCTGAGGTTCATTTGTAAATACCAGTCAGTTTATGTGAGATCTGAGCACCAAGTTCATGACAGAAGGGATGTTCTACAATCAGGGCCCATAGGCCCTGAGAGATGATCCATCCTTAAAAAATCTTGAAGTTATTATTTCCAAAGCAATATTTTCTGAGTATGTGAATAGCCTTTTCACATTTCCGTACCGTAAATAGTTCTATACTGTTACGTAGTTATTTCTATGGTACACTATTCTTGAAAGCTAGCAAAAGATATTAAAGCACAGTAGATTTAACTGAACCAGTCTACTTTAGGGACTATGTAGTAGTGTGTTGTTACTATTATTACTAGTTAACAAGTAAGACTCTAAAAATGAGTTGACTCACCGTATTAGTGAATCTGTATGATGTACTTCTTACATTGCCTATTTTGACCTCTTAGGGTTATGTCAGTGAAGTCTGACTTAAGAATTTAAGAAGAGATGTATACAATAAACTTCCAGGAATGAGAATGGACTGATAGCATAGACTTACTATTTTGTTTTCTTCCCCAGGATTTGCTATAGTCATCACATTTGAATTTCACACATCACCATAAATAATGCTTAATAATAACATTATTCGTGCTTTCAACTGATCTCTGTGTTCTATAAATGAGAAATTCTACCAGTAGTCTGAAAGAGAACAATAGTCTCTAAAAGACGTATTCTGAGTTTCAAGCATCTTGGTATAATTATAATCACTTTCAAGTAAATTTAGTATTCATACTTTTTAAAAAGTGTTTTACTGATTTTTTTCCTGATAAATGTTTGATCTTTACGTGTATACCTTAGTAAACACCTAATAATTGTTACAACTTAATGTGTACTCACTAATTTACTGTGATTATTCTAACTGGTTTACAATTAACACTGCTTCCAACAATTTCATGATGGGAATGTTATTATTACCATCATTTTACTGATGGAAGAATAAAGCAAAGAGGTATGTAAACCTGCACAACTTTACAGAAATAAAAACTGAAAGATTTAGGATTAAGATCTGATATTGTGGGGCTGGGGAGATGGTGCAGTAGAATAAATACTTCCCTGGCAAGCGCAAAGGCCTGAGTTCAATCCTTGGTTCCGCAAAAAAAAAAAAAAACAAAAAAAAACAAAAAAAAACCCAGCTATTGTGACTCTGGAGGTTGTATTATTAATCCATTATGTAATAAGAGCATCTTATTTGATAGATTTAAATTCATATGAAATTTATAAAATTTATAAATTTATTCTTATAAATTTTATTCATATTGTATTTTTCAGATTTAATTACACATATGTTCCCAAAAAGTTATTTTCAAACTTACGGACCATAACTATAAAGAGATTTTTATCACAAAGCAGTTAAATTCATAAGCTAAACTGAATTAATATAGATCTGCTAGCCAGAATATTTTTCTTAATAATGAAACCTAGAAGTAGCTAGGTATCTATAGATTTCTCAATATTTTATCTGCAGCTAAATTACCAATACCAATATTGCAAATTTTAGCACATAAACTAAAACATGATGAATCTATATATTGGTGAGAACTTCACTTTTGGATATAGTTAGATAAAACTCAATGTAGCCAGAGCCCAACTGATTGCTTTACCCTAACACTAGTTAAGTTTTTCCAGAGTTATAAAGCATTCATCAATTCATCCTAGTTTATTCCCTTATCAGGCTGCCTACAATGAGAATTCATAGTGAAGTTCTGTATCATAGAAGCACCTGGAAGAGTTGGGTATGATGAAAGCAATCAATTGAACTTTGAAATTAAAGTCTGTTGAGTTCAGTCCTGAGGAATGCTCAGATATCTAACTACACAACTTAAGATTTTTTTCCCATGGAAATCCTCCACTGAAAGGAGATACACACAAGTTTATTTGAAATACCAATTCTCTGTTCAACCTTTCCTCTTACTGCAGGCTAGACAAGTGTACAGTATTTCAGTTTCTGCTGTGTCTGTCATCCTCACTTGACTTTCCAGTTCTTCAGACATACAATAAAACAGGTATCTTAATGTTCATTACACCTGACATTGAAAGTTTTCATTCTCATCAAATGCTTTATAGAGAAAAGTGTTCCAATTCTTGCCCTACATTAGTATGCTTTTGACTTTGGAAGACCACTCAATTTTCAGAGGTTAGGCTGAATGCGCCAGGCCTCCAGTGAGAAACACCATGGGGCTGAGCACTCTTTCCCTGGGCCTTCAGAGGCAGTATCTATTTCATTCATGCTCTGTTCTGTATATCTGCAGGACGATCTTTGTGGGCTGTCGCAATAAGCACCCTTTTCGCCAGGTCTCCAGTGAATTTCACGGTGGAAGAAAATGGCTAGTCCCCGGCTCTCAATGCCATAGGCAGTGGGCCTTGCGTTTTTATGAAACGTTCTCGTCATTTGGCCACAGACATCATGCTCAGAGGTCTTCTCTTCACTGACCAATAAGTGATGATGAATTGTGAGAACTAATATGAGTTCAAGGACTGGGCAGTGTACTGTTGCCCAACTGTTGCCATTCTTTTAAAAGCTTAGCTACTTTATTGAATTCTACTCAATTTTCTGGCTAAAGGATATGGGAACTCCTATATACTCACTTTACTCTATAAATCTCATATCCCACTAACTGGAAAGTTTTGACAGGATAGTATTTTAAAACAAAGGTGCACATAGATCCAGTTAAGCTATTTGTTAGAGTTTACTCTTTGCCTCACTAAGTACTGGCAGGAATTCACCCAAACCTAATTAGACCACTTTAACATTTACATTGAGGGCAAAGAACACGGCACGTTGATTAGAAATTGTGTGAGACCATTTTCTCTGTGAATGGCTGGCTCCAAAGAAATTTTGTCATAGCTTTGATTATGTAGAAAATACCTTTATACTAAATCAGTAAGATCCTTATTGCTTTCATGAACATTTGAATATAGATGTTGGAATTTCAATTACAAATATTTCACAAGATCCACAACAGCACTAAAAATCTGTTAATCTCTCATTAGCCTCACATAAGATTTAATCTTACCTTCCTAGAAAAAGAATTTAATATTTTTAAGTTGGGATTTCAAACAGATGATCTGCAGCCAAATTCAGGTCAAAAAGTGTGCCTTGCTTTGAGCACAAACTGTCTAAAAGCATTATTACCTTCCTTTGAAAGTTTGACCTAAGAATGTAAATTTCTGGCTTCTTTTTAAAAACCAGAAAGATAACCAGAAATGCAAGCTTCACATTGCAGTTCGGTTAGGTAGGCTTCGGTTGGCGAATGAATTTTTTTTTAAGAAAACAGTGTACCTTCCGAGGCCCTACCTTTTTCACTATTCCCCATTGTTTACAAAAAGTCTCATTCATTTTAATTTCATGTGCCTGTGTTCAAAATAGCTTTTTTTTGTGACTCCTTGTATGCAAGAAACTTAACTTACTCTAGTACTAGTATGTTATATGTTATGTAAAATCACACTTAATAACTTCTCATTTGATGAAAGGTCCAAAAGGCTCTTTTCCAAAAAGGGGTCACTTCAGGGTTTCCCCCCCATATGGTCTCTGCTTTTTTCTTTAGCATGCAGTAGCCACTCAGAGAATGTAAAAAAATGTCATGGCTATAATCCAATAAACCTGTATTTATAAAATGAATGGTGGGCTCAACTTGACCACAGATCGTAGCTTACTATTCTATGGTTTAAACAAACAGAAAATTTGTAATATATCACTGTATAAGACACCCTTTATCCTGGAATTTGTAAACTTAGTGCTTCCTAGGTGAAAAGGTGGAAGGTTTAAGTAAAAGTAAAGGGAGGTGCTATATGCTGATAGGATTAATTAGGGAGAGCTTGCAAACATCAAGAACGGAGTCTGCATTAGAAGTACACACATGGTACCAAAAGTGTTCGAAGCATTTCAGTTGCAGGGAAATGTGACAGTCTCCTTTAGAAGATAAAACCCATTTCCTATTCCACAAGGTACTCTTCTTCAAGCCACAAGGTAAACTTCAATGTTTCTTGATGAATTAGAAAGTATTGTATTTTGAAATGCTGATGAACCATACAAGCCAAAAAGAGAAATGTAGCCTTTATGCCAATCATCAGAGACATAGAATCAAAGGAGATGTTCAGGAACTGAGTTGTAGAAAAAGGTTCTTAATTTTGGAGTTACCTTTTATGGTACCTGAATCTCTCACCTATCTCCTTTGTAAAAACCGTTTTTGTGAAGAGAACCGCACTTAAACTCAGGTTGGAAACAACGAAAGTGATTCTTGGGCCCAGTACTGGTAAAGTCAAGGCCCAGGAAGTCTTGACATGTAGTGTACTCAATTCTATTTTGTTACTATTTATTTCAATGTATTTTTGTTAAACTAAAAATTGGGCTCATCATGCCTAAGTAGAATGATATAGTGGCGGCTTTCAATCTCTTTGGTGTTTTTAAACAGTATCACATTATTAATGTCAATCTATCGTTAAAGATCAATATAAGAGTATGTATGAATAGTGGAGGACAAATTATTTCTTTGCAAGGATAAATGTTCATGTCACAAATGCATTAGATATGAAGATTAAGAATAGATAATAAAAACTAAAACATTCCCATGTCTAAGTGGACATGGGCATCTTAGGTAGAGTCCACATTTGGAAGAAATTTAGGGCCACCACTGTATTTAAAAACTACAACAACATTAAAGTTTATTTTGGCACACTAAGAGTCCATGACATTGAATATGGTTTAGAAATGTGAGATTATTTTACTACATTTTTAATTTTATGATTTTCTAGATGAATTTGTGTATGTTTTGCTGGGAAGAGAATGTCCCTAGTTTTGAACAGTAATTTAATGAAAAATCATAAATACCAATTTGTTTTTATACTGTAGCCATTAACTAGAAATGTAAGACTCAGTATGTCTAGTGAAGACATTTTCAAACTTTTAAGAATTTGTGTGTGTGTGTATGTGTGTGTGTGTGTGTGTGTGTGTGTGTGTGTGTGTGTGTGCATGTATCTAAATGTTCTTTATTAAAACAAGAATGAGAGCTGGGCATGGTGGTGCATGCTTGTAATCCCATCACCTGCGTGGCAGAGGCAGGAGGACCGTTGTGAGTTCGAGACCAGCCTGGGCCATAAAGTGAGTGTAAGTCTAGCCTGAACTGCATATTGAAACAGTGTCTCAGAAGACAAAATAGACCCAAAATTTAAATAAATAAAAATTATTTAACTGGAGAGAAATCACGTAACCTAGACTTCAATAAAAAGCAAACTATAGAAGGTCTGTGAAGATAGCTCAGTGAACTAAAGCACCTGCTCAGGCAGTGTGCAGATGCCAGGGTTAAATCCCCAGCATGTCCTGCTGGTCCTGCCCCCGGGGCATGCTGGGACAGTGATTGAGACTGGGCATGGAAGGCACACCTGTAATCCCAGCATTTGGGAGGCTGAAAACAGGAGAATCACTATGAGTCAGATCTACATAGTGAGACTCTGTAGACCCTGTCCTAAATACATTAAAAAAGTGAACTATAGTAAGCTTCCTATTTAAATTATATATTTCTCTTAGTTCTTAATGGCATATTATTAATTTTAATTTTTATTATAGGTTGTCGAATAATAATCATATAAAAGAAAATACATTCACATGTTATGAAGCATAATAATAAACTTTTTAAAATTTCCACTCAACTTTATAAAATAAAATACACTATTATTACTAAATGACACAGTGACTTTCATAAGCCTTCAGTGATTATGAATTTCTATAAACCATTTTTCAAAATATTCCATTGTACATTGTTATAAAATAGACTCCTAATGTTAAATGTTTCTTAGCTTCCCACAAAGGAAATCTTTATCAATCAGGAAATATATGTTAGTAAAAATCAATTTACCATAAATACTTGACTTAATTTCCTAGGTTCAAATATTAAATGATAAATATGAAAATATCTTCTGAAAATAAATACAAGTTATAAATGGTTGGCTGATTTCTGCTGTAATTTTATATATTTGAAAAAGCGTACTATGTTATAGCATTTTTCCTTTATTTATTTTTCCCATAATTTTATTGATAAACAAATAGCAATGAGACAGTTTCAAATCA
>NDGM011149718.1:0-12055 GCA_002564305.1 Octomys mimax | reverse complement strand
GTGTAAGATTTAAATGCAAACTGTACAAGGGTACACAGTATAGAAAACATGGTATAAGACTGCCGCTGTCCTGCCAGTACTTCCAGTCCCTAACCAGATCATATTCAAATACTGGTGGTCCCAATAGTTATATTGAAATAAATCATCTTAAAAAAGAAATCATTAAGGAGCCAAGTCAAAATGCCTTAGTAACTATATTGGATAGAGTTTTTGAGCTGTAGAAAAAATATCAATTGAAAAGAAAAGCTCTGATAAACTTGATTCCACAAAAACTTAAAATGTTTGTACTACAAAAATCACCATGCACAAGAAAAAAATGTCAACCAGGGAACATCAAAAAATATCAGGCAGGTAAAAGATTTTAGCAATAAATACAGTTAGCAAAGATTTT
The DNA here is from genome assembly GCA_002564305.1 of Octomys mimax. Classification (NCBI taxonomy): domain Eukaryota; kingdom Metazoa; phylum Chordata; class Mammalia; order Rodentia; family Octodontidae; genus Octomys; species Octomys mimax. The sequence continues at coordinate 11,664 of NDGM011149718.1, read as the reverse complement.
ACATCTAGTGTACAGATGTCATAAAGTGAACAGAAATCCACTTGTATATATCCTGGAGAAAATTTCAATACAAGGATAATTCAAAATGAAGAAAAATATTCACTGTAGTCTTTTAATTCTTGGTTACTATAAACAAATGTCTAGTAATTGAGAGAATGGCTAAGAACATCGTGTTTTACTAATACATTGCAATAGCAGATGAAATAAATAAATCACAGAATTGCGTACAGAAAGACAACATCAAAATTTTTTTTTATTTTTTATTTTTATTTTTATTTTTGGCAGAACTGGGAATTGAACTCAGGCCCTCACACTTGCCAGGGAAGCACTTATTCTATTGAGCCATCTTCCTGGCCCCGCAACATCAAAATTTTAATGCTGAATGGAAACAAGCAAAATTCAAGAAGACATACAATGCTGAATATTTTTAATGTACAAAATAGTGCTGGTATATTTTGGCTGTGCTTGTTTACATCTAAGATGGTAAACATCTAAAAACATGCATGAAAGTGAGCCCAAATCTAAGACAATTTTTAAAAAAATTTATTTATTTTTATGCATTTAGTACAGAGGATACAGGGTCTACAGGGTCTCACTACACAGATCAGATTTATAGTGATTCTCCTGTTTTCAGCCTCTCAAGTGCTGGGATTACAGGCATATGCCACTATGGCCAGTCTCAATCGCTGCCTCAGCATGCTCTGGGGAGCAGGCCAGCACGGCACACTGGGGATGGAACCCCTCCGCTGCACTCTGCCTAAGCAGGCACTTTAGTCTGCTGAGCTATCAGGCTGGCCCTCTAAGACAATTTGAACATGTTCAAGGAGATATATACTCAAGGAACTTCAATTGTAATATATTTTTCTTGAAAATCAAATGAAAAACATAAAAGTTCAGTAGAAAGTATGACAAATGGTACCCAGTTACTCAAGTTGGTATGTGTGACAATAGTCACTATTCTCTTATATATGCTTAAAATACTTTGTGACTATTAACAAATTAAAAGTGGTAGAAAGGTTAAACACCCTGATGCCCAGAAAAATCAGTGTTGTACTCTACCTCTGACTTAGTATGTAAAACTATTGATAAAACATTGTCCTGTGAGTGGATGGGCATTCTGTGTGGGCTGTGTTGCTAACCATGGAGTACCGTGCTCCTTCTCAAAAACTCCTGAGTTCCAAATGACATCCTTTTATGCCATGATAAATTGGGGATTATATACTATAGTAAATGTTTTGGTACATGTGACATCTTCCTTTATGATGAGATAAGTGACCAATAAAGCAGTTGACAGGACTATTAAGGAATTATAACCCCCTTGACCTTTTGATAATAGCTCTGAGTTACTAAAGATACCATAAAGCTTTCTGAATCATTAAGTGAAGATGAAGTATTGCTCAGTATTGCTTTATTGCGACTGTTAATCAAGTCCCAAATAATTAAGACAAAGTTCATTTAAATTGGAAATTCACTTAATTGGATTCTTTATCCTTTCTGATGGGTACTCATTAGAGTAAGTCACCAAACCCCAAAAGATCCTGTCATGCACTCCTACTATTCCACACTAGCAGGATTGCATAGATATGGACTCTGTTCTGCATGTTAAATAAGCACATTATTACAGTGATAAAAAGTTCCTTTTTCAAACTGTAATAATCAGCTATATTTCCATTCTTCTGGACATGTGTCTGACTGGATTGCTCATAAAATTATTTTCTGTTTTATAGACATAAAACCCAAACTTCAGGAAGGCAGTTTGGTAGTAAGTGGCTTAACTTATAATTAAAAAACAATCTTGTGACAGGATAAAACTTGAAATTACTCTTTGTGAAATGAGCATTTCTTTGTTTGCAAGATTAACTCAATTCCTATTGCTAAGACTGGCAGCCGAATCGCCAGAGCAGTCTGGTGCCTGGATTAAAATTTCCTTCAGGCATCATGAAGCTGTACAACCCTGAAAGCACAAATTCATTTCCCCATTGTTGGTTTTCTGGCAGCTTTTTCCATAGAGGAGTTTGAAGAACAGAGCCTTGTTTCTGAGACAGAGCCGTGTTTTCACACCTGAAGTGTCATTTCACACCTTGTGTTTCTCAGCAGATAAGTGTATAAAATAACACATCAAACTGGAATAGAAAAAGATCAACATACAAAGAAAACTGCAGGTTGTAATTTGTTTCCTACCTCACAGTGCTCCTGGAGGGAAAGGCACGCTGCAGAGATCTGTAGATCTACATGTTAAAAAGTTTGACTGGTTGTCAGGTGGGGAAGTGGGCTATAAACTCTAATCAGCTTGCTTCCTGCATTGAGCAGAATGTAGAGAATGAATTTGGAAAACGCCTATTCTGTTTTGTTGGGGTTTTTTTGTTTTTTTTAAAGAACAGTATATACAGTTAGGAGTAATAATTGTAGTTCAGAGAAAAGTTTTTAAAATTTACAGTGTATCATTTTTTATTTTATTTTATTTTATTTTTTAAGTATTTGATACAGGGTCTCGCTACAGCTCAGACTTGTAGTGATCCTCCTGCCTTCAGTTTCCTCAGCTCTAGAATTACAGGAGTGCGCCACCAACATTAGGTCATTTTAAAATAAAATATAATTGGGGAGATGGTTTTCTTTGTACTGATCCAGTCAGGAATTTAAGCCCAAGTAGACTATGTTGCTAAGAGTTGGATTTTTTTTTCTACTAACTTTAGATACTGCTTTCTTTCTGTTAATGACTGCACACATGACACTTATCACTATTTTGTAGAGTTCTTGTGCAAGGGTTATAAAATGAGAGGTTTAGCTTCATTTTGTAAGTTTGAAAACTTGAAGACAAAGAAGAAAGAAGCTTGGACTTCTTGATTAGTCATGAACATTGATCACAAAATATTTGTTGAGGGTCTAACAGCTTAGGCATTGGCCGGGCATGGGGCACAGTGAGCAAGGCTGTCCCCTGTCTACCACTGGAAACTGTGAGTCCTGCAGTCAAGTGGGCAAGAACTGATGGATAAGATGGTTAGTGTTGAGATGGATTCACACTGAATTTAGGTGAAGACCATTGGAGGGTTATCTGGACCATATCTGGTGGGAGAAGAGGTCAGCCAAGAGTCCTGGATACAGTGACATCCTAACTGGACTTAGTTAATAGGCATCATGGACAGCAATTTAAGTATTATAATATTTAAATTTAAATTATTATTATAGTATTTAACATATTATAATATTTAAATTTAGCTATGAAAAAGATCGGTCAATCATCCATTGATAGGTAGGATGAACATGCTCTGCTTGCCCTGTTGTATACATAAACTGTGGATGGAGATATGTCCATGTTCACAAACATCACTGCACATACAGCTGCCGCCTACATAAACACCTGGTCCAAATAGAGTTCCTAATGATCATTAGTAATGTGTCAGTGTGAACTCCTGGAAACCTTAGATATTCAAGGTAATGACTGGTTTCTTGAATAATTCATGAAAGCTGTATTTGTCCAATAGCAAACAAAGACTAGGCCTGATGACACTGCGTAGTATGTTGAAAAGAGAAATTTGCAACTCATGTAAATATTACAACTGAACTAGCAAACAGAATACACTGATGTTTTCTCATCTCCCTCTTTTGTTTTGTTTTTGCCATAGATACATATGGAAAACTCTTCCTCCTCAATTCTGTGGGTCAAGAGATGTCCCGTTGCAAGACATCCCTGCGACGTGGTCAGCCCAATCCTGTGTATAAGGAGACCTTTGTTTTCCAGGTGGCCCTTTTCCAGCTCTCTGATGTCACACTGATGATTTCTATTTATAACAGGCGTACTATGAAGCGCAAGGAAATGATTGGCTGGATTGCTCTGGGTCAGAACAGCAGTGGAGAGGAGGAGCAAGATCACTGGGAAGAGATGAAGGAAATCAAGGGCCAGCAGGTGTGCAGATGGCACACGCTGCTGGAATCCTAGATGGGTCCATTTGCATTTATGTGCTCTGGATTTGCTGGTCACCAGTATTCCTGGCTGTGGACATGAAGTCAGTGTACCCAAGCTAGCTTCTCAGGCTTTCAAATAGTGATTTCACTAACCCTAAAACCTTCTGAGTGGGAGCTAGGGTTTCTACAGTTGGATTTAGATTTAAATAGTATAATACAAAGCTACAATACCCAGCTAAGTGTACAGCATGGAAAATGTTGCCATAGTTGAGCCCATTGGTGATGAGTTAATTTGTGCTAATAGATTATTGAGTCTGGGCTTGCACTATGGGATGAAGCTTCTGCTGTTCTGTTTCTCGAACAATAACTTGAGATTTCAAGGGAGCTGTTAAATGTTACCATTTGCAATCACTTAGGTGTATGCCGGAATTTTTTCAGTGCAAAAATTTCCAAAGTACAAAGATGAATCAGATGCCAAGGCTCATAGAAAAATGCAACTGTAATCTAATTTCATCTTTTTCTCTCTGTCAAAAGCCTATTTCCCTAAAAAGTAAGAGTTCTAAGTTGTGTTTATAAAACAAATTTGTATTAATCATGTAACTCTTTTATCTCTCTTATATATTATGGTTTCTATGAGATTTGGTTATATGAATCATTTTTAAGCTGGACAAAAGTGAAAAACTTGTAAAATTTGTCTCTTTTTTTCATATGTAAGATGTCAAATGTGTAACTTTTAGGGTTTTTATGCTGTCTTTTTCACCTAATAAATTCCTAAAGAATGTGAAAAAAAAAAAAACCCAAAAAATCTACTTTCAATTTTTTCTCAATCTAGTTTGTTTGGGATCATACTTTTTCTAGTCAGTTTTCCTGCATGTAAAACATGGTCATTTTCATGTAGTATTTGTTGTCATGAAATCATAGGGAACTGCACACAGTAGGTCTGTATTAAAGATTTGATTGACTCTTAAAAATGAACATCTGAACATCTGTGAATGAAAAGACATTTTTCAGCTTGTATCAAATGACTTTTTTTTAGCATTTGAAGTGCCTATATCTGTCATTTATCATGGCATTTACAGCAACATATATTAGTCACTATTTCTTTCTGGGCATGAACTAGTCAGAGAACTGGTCAAGTGTGCTTATGAGCATGGGGTTTTGCTTAGGACTGACTTTTACATATTTAGGCCATGCATGTTTACTTTCATTATTCCTAGATCTGAGGTTTTAATATCAATTACATTAAATGGCAGTAATATAAAAAGGGAGGAATGCACATTTAACCTTATGCCCAACATGCAGCTTTTCTGAGCAGTTTCTCAGTGGTTTATTTTTAGCTTTTATGTCTCATTGTTGATTCTTCCTGTCTGTGTCAAGAGTGATGGCTTGTGATGGGTGTATACAGTCAAAACCACGTAGCTCCTCCACAGCTCTACATTTTGACAGATTGTAAGCATAGGATGTAACAACCGAAGAACATATTTTTATGTTTCAGCATGTAATGGTTATCTTGACAAAATCAGACTAGTGAACTAATAATTCTACTGTGATTTCCCAGCTCAACCTTTGAAAGGAATAATTTTGTATAAAAAAATCAGAAATTTGCAGAATAAATGACTATCTTTCTTTCTTTTCCAGCTGTGGGTAGTTCATACACACTGCTACTCAATGGTTGGAATTGAGTAATAAAACCATGCCCCTTTGGGTTTTTACCCTACCTTTCTTTCGAAGACCTCAAAGTGCTCTTCCAGTATCATATCCATTAACCGCTGAGTGGTCTTTGCAGGGTGGCTATGCCATTGAGTAGAACTGAGTGCAATTGATTAAGCAGCAGCACAAAGAATTGGCTTTTCACATCCTTTACTCTCTTTATGCCTTGTGCTTAAAGGGAAATAGAGCAGCCTCGTTATGCTTTCCTTTATGCAGGAGCATAATAGCAGCATTCACTTGCAAATTCACATTTGAAAAAAACTGTATATTGTACAGGCAGCCTTGGGTTTTTCCCCTTCATACTTTCCTGCTGTTCATGTTGCCTGTGTCCCTTGTTCTGCGGTACCCAGTAACCACCTCTACTTCATTTTCTGCTCCCTTGTGCCACCCGTTTTAAGGTTTTTTACCACGTCGTGAAGATATCATTGTGTACTTGCGCTGCTTTTCAATAGTCTGCCTATGATGCGGTTTGTAGCAATGTGTAGCGTGCGAAGGGAAGAGAAGCCTGAAAAACATTTTTATCTTTATGATTTTTCTATATTGGTGCTACTCACCATATAGGATGTGTCTGCATCTTGAATATACAGCAATGCTCACTCCCAGCTGATTGTATAAGCACAACATTCTAAAGACAGGATGCCGAGTTTTTTTAAGCCTTGATTTGAAATTCTAGTCTAGTAAAGATCTTTTGATTTCATGCGTTTAAACTCTTTCATTTTCTTGGCAAAGTCTAGACATAAATGCATTTACCATGTTTTTCCACTTGAAATTTTGCATCCACATTTGCCTTTCAAAGGCGTTGTGAAAGATAATTAGTTGGTTCTTCAGTGACAGAACTGTTGGCTATTTTCTAGCTAGTGATTAATATCTCATGGAGAGATCTCACGTGGAAGCAGCCGTACACTTGGAGTGTCAGTAATTCTTGCATTAATTTTCCTAAAGAGTGTGCTTTTTCAATAATGCTGGTGAGAGGAGGTGATGTACTAGGGTTAGCCTATCTGTTTCATATTGTGCCTTCTTTAGAGCATTAGTTTACACTGGATTGAGAAGTGCTAGTTCTACCCATCATGATGGTGGTTGTTGCAGTCCCTGCTTCCCTCTATTGTCCAATTCTTAAATGGACCATTCAACAGGCAGCTGAACACCTGCTGTCAGCCCCCTCTTCTTCACTGGCTGCCAGTGTAATGCACATTTCTTTTAGACTCTATTTTTGCTGATGCTGCATAACTGCCTGGCAGGGGTTGGCATGGCGGTGGTAGTGCTGCTTGCTCCTGCCGTCCCTAGCAGCAGAATTTGCATAGCCTTTGGATGGCTCATGCTCAGGATTCCACCTGTACAAAGCCAGAGAAAGAATCACCATTTTATTTGCGAAAGGAAAGAGTATGGTGTTGCGTTGTCATTCGTTTCAGGTACCGCTAACTCTGACATCCTGCAGTGACAGTTAAGTGATTGATTTCACATGGTGATGTTCTCCCCAATGCTAGGTGCTACTGTGGGCCTGAAACACAACTTCTGACTTTTCAATAGGTAGATCTCACAATATTTTAGAAATAATTGTTACCTCTTGGTCAGCCACTGTGGTTTATATCATGGCTGTACCAGATCTTATCTGAGACCTAAAAGTCTCTTCTTGCTAAGCAAACTGTTATTTAAGTAGAAACTACCATTGGGTGAAGTGGAAGTGTTTCTCTCATCTCACTAAATTAATGTAACTGACATACGGGTAGACATTGAATTCTGAATTTCCCCAAAACCTTACTGTCTTTTCACAGGAGACTTAGTGTGCCAAGATAGAAAAAGCAAATAAGAAAGAATTACTGGCAAGTGATGTGAACCCAAATGGAGGCACGTTCTTTGCCGATAAAGAAATAGGACTAGAAAAAACATGGGTGGGGTGTTCCTGCTTAGTTTTAATGAAACTGTGATTAAAGAGTGTTCCATTCCTGTTTGATTGAAAATAACAGCAAATCATAGATTATCCTGAAATGGCAAAAGTGTTTTTATTGTGTGAAAAGTTAATTATTTGTTTGGAAAAAAATCTAAAAACTCAAATGAAAAATTCACACAGGATGTTTATGGAAAAATTAAAGAAGTCAGTATGCTAGATACATTAAGCATCTAATGGCATATAATGAAGAAGAGTAAACCAATCTACCAAAATATATTTAACATTAACTAGCAGTCATTTTGCCATGGCTTGTAGAATTATGGAAAATAATTAAAGATGGAATAAAATTGGTTGAATATCATAAAGTTGGCACAGACTGTGCAGTTGTAGCCTAGGCTAGATGGAATTCTGCTAACCATGTGGCCTTAAGAAAGTGATTTAGGTGGTCCATGCTCTGGTGCCTTCAACTGGAAAATGAAAATAATACTCACCTCATGAGGTCTTCAAAAGGATATTAGTGAAATCATAGTTGCGACGTGCCTAGCAAAGAACTAGTTAGTGTTCATGCTTCCTCAGACAATAATGCTTGAGAAAAAACATTTCTTCCTATTTCTAGGGAAAGAAATAACTAGAGAAAATGTCAAAACAATTTTCAGATACTTTAAAAGGATAGGCTCAGGAAGCTAGCCTGGATTTGCAGAAAAAGTAGATCTTATCCAGAGATCAAGCCTGGCATATGGTATATGGTATATAGAGGAAATTGCCTTAGATTCCAATTGAAGAATAGCTTAAGTCGTTGTCTTTTTCTTCTTCACTTAGAAGAGATACAAATCCTTGGTGCTTGTGTGTACATCTTATTAAATCACACACAAAGCTTCTCTTTGCTGCCAATTGTGTAGCTCCTACAGGACAGGGTAGCTTGTCAAAAAAGTTGGCAAAGATAATGACATGAAAACATATCTCAACTTTGAACTTAAAAAAGTAAAATAAATGCTGTAGTATTACAAAGACTCCTTTTTAAAAATGGTTACTTTTTAAAGCATGCATTGTATTTCCATTTGATAGTCCTGCAGGTAAAAAATTTTAAATGATCCAATTACTGTTTCCTTTAAGGAATCATACTAAGTTCCCTTAAGTAACTATAAATTGACAATAATTCCTTTTTAAAGTAGCTTTCAGGAATTTTCTGTTGTAAGCAAAGGTATGCTCCATTGTTCTCAAGTGATTTAAATCTTAAGTGAAGAGATATGGTGTATAAATTTACAGAAACTTTTGTGGACCCTTGGTATGGAAAAGGAGTCAGGAATAAGCAACCTCAAGTTTATGTCACCAGGTGCTATGAATCGGGCATGTGCTATTTGTGATTTTAAACTAACCTTATCTGGATATGCAGAACTGGGAGGCTGCATTCCAAATATTGGGAAATTGCCAAGTATTCTCTTGAATTCCAGCCTTCCCAGCTAAAGAGAAAGATGACACATTGGAGAAGAATCACTTAGCTTGGGGCTTTTAGTTGGAAATAATTCAAAGCATAAAGAAGTGAAATAATTTGAATGGAGGTGAAAAAGGCTGTAAAGTGGCTTCTCACAGCAACTATCTAGAATGCAGGCTCACCAAAGGATGTGGTACTTTTTTTCTTCTTGATCATGTGAATATAGTCAGAATAGCCACCTACAATGAGCTGCGATACTTGAAGATAGATATGAAGAGAATTACATGAAGGTCGTTATTCATTAATTTAAATATATTTATTGGACTTCCTTTCATCTAGAGTTATATTATTTGGGATAGCTCAAGCAAATCTTAATATCTTTTAAAGTATTATGACTGCATACTGAAGCCCTCAATCATCATAAAGCTAGTGCTTACCAATATATAATCATTAAATTGATCTAATTACTTGCCATAAAGAGTAATTTCTGGTCTTGGGTTACTAGATGTAGGTGAGACATACCAGCTTACTTTGTTTGGGAAAGCTGTAAACAACTCTGAGCTTTATTACACAGAGGAAAATTGCCTGAAAACATTCAGAAGTCTTTTAAAATAGGAAGACCGCCTACAGTGTTGTCTTCTGTATACAGAAATGGAAAGGTTCCCAGGAAGATAACATTTATTATTATTATTATTATTATTATTATTNTTTTTTTTTTTTTTGGTACTGGGGATTGCACCTGCCAGGCAGGCATGTATGCCCCTGAGTTGTCTCCCTGACCCTAATTTTTTCCCCTACATCTTGATTTCTGTATATGACCTCAACACAGAATCCACAATCACAACACCTGGGCTGGTGCTCTTTCCATATACACTTCTCTGCTTCATACGCTTTCTCCAGGGAGTTCCTCTTCTGGTTTTGTTGAGCTGACATTGGGGATGCATGCAGGTTCTGAGTTTCTCCTGCTGTGGTGAAGGTGGAGATTACTCTTGTTCTCTGGGGTCACAAAACAGCGTCCTAGACACAAAGCCACTTGTATTTATAGCCACCGTAAAACAGTTTGTGGCTTTATAGAACAAACCAATAGGCAGCCGTGGAGGGGGGTGCACATTGTTCTTGGAGCAAAACCGCTGAGCACTGCGAAGTCCTTTCCATTGCTCACCAGTGCTACCTGCAGCTCTAGGGGAGTTTTACTTCATGCCATTGAGTAACAAAATTACCTATTCTACTGCCTGGGTATGGGAAGGCAGAATTCCCAGTGGTATCTGCATAATTATGCATTATTTGTGTTGACTCTATTTCTCCGTATAGTAAATAAGTGTTTTTATATGTTGTTGTTGTTGGGGTCTAACAATGCTTAATCACTGAAAAGATCTTCAGTGTAATAGGTTTCAATTTCTGAACTAGAGGTTGAAGGATCTAGATGAGTAAACCGATTTATGTTTAACTTCTTAGAAATATTTCTTACTACATTTCTGAATAGTTCATCATCGATTCTGATAAGGACTATCAGAAAATAATAAATCTTTCTATTATCCTTTAATTGTTTGGCTTAGTACATGTCTGGAAAGGTTTCTTTCCTCCTTTGAAAAGGAAAGGATCAAAGGAAAGTGGAAAGAATCTTTCTATCTCTAGTTAAGAATAAATATTTTTGTTTGTTGGTCTAACTTTCTCTTGAAAATAAATCCATGTGCACAGGCAGGAATTTTCCCAGTGGATTTTTATGAATCTTAATGTGCTAACAGCTCATTTCAAATGTCTACTATACAGGCATCAAGCCATGCCTGTTAAGTTAGAATTTTTGTGACTCAAAAATTCTAATTGAAGATAATGTTTTAATGTTGCCCAGTTCATGCCCCATTGTAGAAGTGGGTATCTTTGTTGGATAAAGACCTTGTTTTTGGAAAGACAGTAGAAAGCTGTGAGTGAAATCTCTAGCAAGGCAGGGCATATGTGCACTAACAGGGTATTTCTCTGAGGGTTACTCTGGATAACACTCTCCTATTCTTTTTTAAAAAATTTTTTTATTCATTTTAATGAGAAAAAAGATCAAATAGCAACGAAACAGCTTCAAAACAGGTTATTAGGACAGTTACAATAATTAATACATTGCATTATTGTTTTCTTCATAGTAGTTATTCAGAGGACAAGATGCAGACATGATGTCTTGTCTGAACAATATTAGTATAAGCCTTTTTTCTCATTGAACTAAGAGAAAATAGCTGTATATCTATCCTATCTTGTATATACATATATATTTTTTTCACAATAAAATTGTCCTTTATTTATATCCCCCCTTTTTGTCAGAGGTCACTCTTGCATTCTTGAGCTGAATTTCTTTCATAGGACTATTTGTTAATTCCTTGTGGCTGTGAACAAAGATCACGGCTTTAAGTTTGCCACGTTTCCCGAAAACCGTGATGGCCTGTGTTAATGGACAACTCTACTGCCCTATAGTGCAGTCTTTTCTTACACCACCGTAATAGGGCGGCCACAAATTAGATCTTAGTATTATGAAATGCAAAATCCTTCCCAGAATTTTAAAAGTACATTTTATTGTAGATTTTATTATTTTAAATTTTGTGAGTAAGAAGTTAGTATTTATATATTCTATTGAGACAGAAATTTCTGTTATATATATTGGAATAAGGTTTGACCTCTGTTTTCAGGTAAATGGTTTTATAATCTATGTTTTAAAGTTGATGGGGGCTGGTGGGATGGCTCAGTGGTC